>BMAO01028572.1:0-26207 GCA_019973975.1 Trichonephila clavata | reverse complement strand
ATCGTCGAATTCTTCTCATTCTCAACATTTGCACATCTTGACGACTTAAAGGGACTTGACACATTGGACATTTGCGTGGGGAATGAGCATGGAGGCAAAAATGTGAAACTCATGTTCACAATCCAAAGTCATACATTTTCTCGATTGTGTACAAGAGAGTGAGTACACAAGAAGCATTGGTTCATGATGGCTCTCTTGGCTATTCCTCTTGTAAGCCAACGAGCCGTTCCCGAGTAATTTGAAGGTGAATTTTTAATCTTTGCTCGTCCCGTGGTGATATTTTCAGGGTATAAGGTCGGTTGCGAAGCATTTCATGGCCCGTTAACATCCGCAAATACGCTTCGTGAGTTGATTTGGATCGAGTCACGTCCAATTGTACGAGTCCATTCAACGGAACTTGATTCATCTTTCCCTCGTGAAAAATGGGTGGTTGCCACGCTGCAACAGGATCCGATGAAGTGATAGGGCACAGATCAGACACTGGGGCTCCTACGTGGAGTCTTTTCACTTGACAGATGGGTAGAAAGAGGGACAAGTGACTTGTGAAAACGATCAAATGCTTTACGTAGGAAGGTTTCTGAACAGCGTAACCAAAATAAGGTTCTATTAGAATCATAAAATCCACACGTGACTGGGGGAGTTGGACTTGATAGGGACAATCAATAGCCCAATTGGCTATAACCACCACTGAATCTTGAGCGGAAAAACAATAATCCAAATATAGGTTAAGATGAGAGGAAGGCATCCTAAATTGCCGTACACAACAGTAACTTCTTTGGAACGACACTCGTGAAACAGTTGTACAGCTTTACTCAACTGTGTCTTGGGGGTGCATTTGAAGAGAATTGCGTTCACCACGCAGTCTGTCAATGCCTTCTCTCAAGAGATTCCAAATGTAACCTGATTCACCGGGTTCAACCCTTTGAATAGAAGGTTGTAAATTGAATCGAACTGATTTGCAAGTCATCTTGACTGATGAACAAAAATTATCCATGAAGCTTTTAAACAATACTATAAAAAAAAGTTGTTTTTTTTTATGGTTGTGTTATCTCTTCCTTTTTTCTCTTTTTTGCTGAACCATCTTCCAAGTTACTCGTTAGAGAGTCTACATTATTGTTATTGGTTGAGACTACAATTTTACTTTTCAAAATTTCCACTAAGCGATTGAAATATTCCCAAGTTGTATTGGACCAGTACACGTCTGAACATGCTTTCAGCACATTGTCTGGTAAATGAATGCCTGGTCCCTTGGGTAATTCCAATCCTGCAGATTCTTTCAGTATACTACTCATGACTTGATACACACAATGCATTAATTTTGAATCAACAATTTTATCCAAAAGGTGATTTTCCAATTCTTGGTATACTTTCCGTATGGCAAACACATGTACCCTCTTGACTAGGTCATCCTGCTCCCGATCATAACGTCCTTGCTCACCAGACAAGCTATATTTTAAATTCTCCAGGTATTTTTTGTATTCAAACTGAGGCCCATTATTTAATTTAGGCCCTATTAAGCCGTCAATGGCCAAAAGAGTACTCATGGTGTTGGATTGACCACTCTTAACCATATTTTGAATCAATCTGTTTAATCGTTCATTTTTCACAAAATCTTGAGCCAAAATGCTTTCAATACCATCCTGCTTATGAATGTAACGTAAAATGACCTGGGTTACTTCTGGATTCACCGGGGTATGCGTGTTCATCCACTGATTAATTCCTTGAAAAGTCAAGTTTAACTTGGTCATAACATCATTGAGAATACGATATTTAAATGTCTGCATATTGACTAAATCATTGCTTCCGGGCTGAACAGCTTCAGGGAGGAAACTTTCAGCAATTTTATTCAAAAGTATAGTACTCTCCATGATCCAAAAATAGTTATGCATTCACTATGTTAAGTAGTTGAAAATGTCATGAAGAACTTTGAGTCTCTCAACTAGCTTTTAAACCTTTCTAGTAAAAAAAAAAAAATTTTTTTTTTTTTAGTATCATTCTCTTCATTGGGTTCAAATACTACAGCGGCAATTTCTGTCAGATTCTTTTCAATGTTGGCATCAGACACCATAAACAATTTTAACGTATCAATAGTCCACGGTATGGGATATTGAACATCGAATGCCTGTACTTGCTTCACCAATTTACACACAATACCATACAAACGTCTAGCTTTTGCAAAGGCACCCTTTTTCACTTGAGCCGTTTTCAAATCCATACTACACGCTACATGTCCCATGGCAATATTAAATGCCAATTGATCTGCATGATGGTCAAAGAGAACATTGGGAAACAGCTGATGCGTTACCATCTCCACGAGATCCGACGGAGCCTGAATTTTCTCCTTGACCATTTTTTCCAACTGGCCATATTTTGCAAAATTTTCTGATAGACACTCGATCCCTTCCCCCTTTTGAATCGAACGCATCACATAATACAAATCTGTATTTCGCTTGTAGGAAACGTCCGATTTGATGCCGCGTAAAATTTGCTGTACAAAAGCACATGATTCATATTCTTTCCAGAAAAATTGACCTCGACAGATACGAGCCATTAAATCCAGAGCCCAATTGGCCACCATTCCAATATCTGAACAGCAGGCATAACACCCTACCAATACATGAAATATATCAAATGGAATACAATAACGACTAAACATTTTACGAATCGCCATCGAACGTTGCAACTGATTCAGCAGCTGCTTTATGAGATTGGATTCTTCCTCTTCCGGTGGAAGAGGAGTCCAATCCTTTCGACAGGCTTTTACATACGGAACCAATTTTTGAAAATAAAAGTCAAATTTATTCTCTTGAAATTCTTTAGACTCCATGGCCTGATGCAAGTTTTGCAGCAAATGATTCAACACCATCTTTTCGCTATCTTTTAGCGCTTCTTGGGGTTGGGCGTGAGTAATGGCATGCATGTAATCCGTCAAAAAGTGTTGCATTTCCTCCGTGGGTGCGTCCATCGTAGCATTTTGAGTAAAAGGAGCGTTTAAGGCTTTCAAAATTTTAACACTGGCGTACAGTCTACGAATGGGTTGATCATCCACACGTTTGGGTAAAATACCTTCCACAGAAACCAGAGCAAAAAAGACGGGGACCTGTTCATCTCCAGTCAGTATGTGATACATTTGAGCCAAATGACAGGCCCCCAGCAAATCCACATTGGCTGCCTCCCGAATAAAATGGTACACATTGGGAATCGGCGTCTGGTGACAGGTTTCACATTTGACGGCAGGGGGTTGATTTACAAAGGCTATAATACTCATGCGGTCGGGATCATGACATAGGTGAGGACGAATCAGTTCCAGAAATTCATGGTCTTGTTTTCTTTTCACAAATCCACTTTTTTTAGTCTGACATTTTACACAATTCCCCTGCATCATGGGTTGATTCTTTTTCGATACCACTGCTTTTGTGTTGAGAGTTTCGGTACGCATTTGACACTTTGGGCAATATAACCAGGTAGTTTCCATCGTCTCTTGATTGTTGTAAGAAAAACAAACATGGAGTTTCGTCATGCTATCTATCGTTTGTATGATGAAGAGCATGTATCGGAACGAAAAATTGCTCAAATGTTGGGTTTATCCCCCTCTACCGTGCATTATTGGATTACGCGACGGGGAGAATCGGCCACGACCAAGTCGGGTCGACCTCGAGTCACCGATGCCCACACGGATCAAAACTTATACGAGGCTTCTCGGAAAGATCCTTTTTTAAGTGCTGTGGATTTACAAAAGGAATGGACTCCTGCGTGTAGCGTGGATACGGTCCGAAATCGGTTAAAACAAAAAGGATTAAAATGTCGTACGCCGGCCCGTAAGCCTTTTTTAACTCAATTTCATCGTCAAATGCGCTATGTTTATGCCCATTCTAAATTGCATTGGTCCGTTTCGGAATGGCATCGGGTCGTCTTTTCCGACGAAAAGATTTTTCGATCGTCCAGTCGGGGAGCTTTGAGAGTCTACAGACCTGTTCAGGGCAGTGACCGATTTAAAGAACAATACCTAGTACATTCGTCCAATCCCATCTATGGACGACCCCGATTCACCCTATGTGTGTGGAGGGCCTTTGGAGGGAAGGGGAAAATACGAACCCCCTACATCGGATTGAACGACCCGCCCAAGGGACCCGACATGAATCCAGTGGAAAATGTATGGGCTGAATTGGTCCGTCGTTTAGAGATTCACTGGCGTCAAACTGGAGTGAGGAATCGTGATCAGTTGTGGGAAGATGTGTTGCAAGTGTTTCATGAATTACCCGAGGAATATTTTGAAAATTTAATTCGTTCCATGCCCCGACGAGTCAGAACTGTCTCCAGCAAGCACGGAGGATGGGCAAAGTATTGAAAATGAATCAATTCGGTACTCGAACAACTCCTCGTCTTGCTCGGTAAAATATTTCCAAATACATGGGTTGGAGGGAGCACATTTTAAACACATGAGTTTTAAGTGAGGCCACTCTTTGACCTTCATAAAGTATAAATCTTTGCTGGAATCATAACAAGTTTGTTCCAAATGGGGAATAAAAGAACGTAAAGAATCAACTCCTTCTTGTCCCGCAATTACAAAAATATCCTCTTCGTAAAATTGTAAAATGCGAGCATATTGCTCCATAGTAATGGTTTGAAGGCCATGAGCCTTCTCCACGATGGATTCCACGTAGCGACAAAAATAAAGCATTGTGGTAGTCTTGCTTGGTTGTGAATAAACATTTTTCAATCGAGCTCACCTTATAAAAACTTCTTTTAAAAAAAAAATATATATATATATATATTTTCATGTTATCATTTAATTTTTAATTTTGTCATGGCAATGTATTCCTTGGCATTTGCCAAGTCCTTTTCCATAAAGCCATCAAAGGCTACTTCCTTGTAATGAAAAAATTCATCCTTTTTCATTGCTTCCACCACGTCTGATTTTACTTGTTCGGCACGTTGAAAGAAACTCTTGTAGTGTTCATATGTATTAAAGGCTTCCCATTCAAATTTTCTTCCGCGAACCCACATGCGCTTAAATCCCATTTACACTGCTTCCTCATTATTCTGAATACTATTTCCATAATCCAGAACCAGAACAGCATCCACACCTAATTGTTTCAATCGTCTTTTGTAGTAATTCATCATTGGTTTCCAATTTACATCTTGACTGGCAAATTGAATACATGATATAATGGGACTTCGACTTGCGATAATAGTCCAGTCAGTTCCCAAATTGCTGGCTACATTATCCAAACTAACAGCAAAGTTTTCCAAAACTAAATAGCATCGAAGCAAGTGTTCAAACTGATCATTACCCTCTCCATATTCGTTGACATCTCCATAAAAGAACGAGGGATCAGATTCTACCAGCTGAATACAATCATCCACCCAAAGTTTATTGAATTTCTTGGCAAAGGTGGATTTACCAATTCCTACATGAGATGCTTGGATTTCAACCAGTATTTTAACCATGTTGATGAAAGAGTATGTACTTTATTTGAAAAAAAAACTATTTCTCTTACAGATTTAAAAAAGAATTTTTTTTTTTTTAGTCTTTTAAAAATCTTTATCCAGTTTAAACATGTGATTCTCTTTGTTGAACATAACTCCACATTTCTGATATTCCCCTACACGTTTTTCAAAAAAGTTTGTTTTCCCTTCCAAACTAATACATTCCATGAAATCAAAAGGGTTTTCCACGTTATACATTTTATCGCACCCCAATTCCCACAATAATCGGTCGGCTAAAAATTCAATATATTGCTTCATTAATGTACAATTCATGCCAATGAGGGACACTGGTAATGCCTCTGTTAAAAATTCTTGCTCAATCTTGACGGCATCTGATATAATTTGTACAATTTCATGTTTAGAGGGTTTATTGGTCACATAATGATTAAACAAATGACAGGCAAAATCACAGTGTAGCCCTTCATCTCGACTAATCAACTCGTTGCTAAATGTTAATCCAGGCATCAATCCTCGTTTCTTTAGCCAAAAAATGGCCGCAAAGGAACCAGAGAAAAAGATTCCTTCTACAGCGGCAAATGCCACCAGTCGTTTTGCAAAAGATGGATTTTGTATCCAATTCAAAGCCCATTCTGCCTTTTTCTTAACGCAAGAAAGGGTTTCAATGGCATTAAACAATTTATTCTTTTCTTGATGATCTCGAATGAGGGTCTCAATCAATAAGCTGTACATTTCTGAATGAATATTTTCAATGGCAATCTGAAAACCATAAAAGCAACGAGCTTCAGTCACTTTTACTTCACGAGCAAAGCGTTCTACTAAATTTTCAATCACAATACCATCACTGGCGGCAAAAAAGGCCAAAACATGAGAAAGAAAGTGCCGTTCATCGAGGGTTAACCTTTCCCAATCTCCCACATCTCTGGACAAATCCACTTCTTCTGCGGTCCAGAAAGAAGCAACAGCCTTTTTATACATGAGCCATAAATCCAAGTGTTGAAGGGGAAATGTGACAAATCGATTAGGATCATCCTGGAGTAAAATTTCTTGTGTACTCATTGTGCCTCAATACAAAGTTTCAAACGATGCAAGTCTAGCTACCCTGAGCAATTTAAGCGTAAAAAAAAAACTTTTTTTTAAAATTCTTACTCTTCATCAAGCGTCCAAGCTGTTCGTTGGCTACCGATTTCCAATCTTTTCCCTGCCATTCCTGTACATGGATGTTGCCCAATTCTTGCAACAAAGCCTCCGTGACATTTCGAACGTCTTTGTAATAATTAGCATTTCTATGTAAAAATCCTTCCGCTGATCTCTTGGCAAGATGTACTTGTAAAGTTATTTCATCCTCCATCATTTCCAATTTATTCACGTACAACTGCAACAGCGTCAGAAACACAACACATCCCGAATCTGTTCCAGTCAAACTGGACACTTGGGGTTGCGACTCAAACCATCTATACATTGCACGCACGGCTTTGATGTGTAGCCTGTATTCTTGACGTATACATTTCTGATCCAAAATCGCCGACAGATACAATTTCAAATGTTTTGCTTCAAATCCATCAAATCCATCGACTGCCAACCAACGGTAAATGTCTCGTTCTTTAACATCCTGATTCATGGTGTTGCGTCGTATTCACACATTTAACAAATGGGTCCATTCCGATTCGTGTTGAGGAATTTTTTTAAAATGTTTCCTCTTGATGCCTTTCGACAAGAGCTGTAGCACCTGATCTTTGACGCAATCATCCTGATGCATACTGAGTGCATGGGGTATATGAAACCATTCCGCTACCTGTTGCAATACTTTCCACCGATGCTGTACGATGGTTTCTTCCCTTCCTCCCACCAAACATTGATACACGACTTTTTGTTGCAATAAACGCTTTAAATCAGTCTGTAATTCGGTCTCTAAATGTTTCAAGGGAAACGGTTGGAAAGGGTTTTCGGCCACCCGACAATTTTTTAAGACACCAGGGGAGACTGACAAAGATGGGTTGACACTCTCCATAGATGGTTTCAAATCGTTTGGAGAGGATGCCATGAGTTTGCTGGTGGGCAATGGGTCCAAACACACTCAATTCCCTTTGCGTAAATAAGACTGCGTATTCCACAAGCACGCGATGTTTTTCAAACGTGTTGATAAACCACACGAGAGGTTTATATGTGATTTTCAAAATTTTTCTTAAATCTTTTTCAATATCAAAACAGTTGGTTTGATTCAACAAAAGAACGTATTGACAGGTGTGGGGGGTCACCTTGATTTGTTCATTCAATCGTCGAGCCGATTCCCATTGAGGGAAAGCATAGGGCATATTTGGAATCAAGATGGAAAGTTGAGGACGAGTGTTTACACCCGAACAAATAAAAACAATACAAACTCGTGTGGAAAAGTTGAAAGACACGGAAGAAATGGCGTTGTTGGTGTTTTTATTACTCAAAACGAAATAAAAAATGTCAGATTTGTTGAGTTGGTTCAACAAGGATCCAGTCAAACGCCAAAATTATTTGAAAGAACACGCAGATTGGTTAGCAGATTATGGGTCGGTACCAGTTTTATTTCCCAAAACTCACCAGGCGTAATTGAATCAATGGAAACGATTATGCAGTCACTTGTTTGGTATACACCAAGCTACCTTTGAAATGTTGAAAAGATCTCTCGGCACTTTTAAAGAGTAACATACTGAAATTTTTTTTTTTTTATACTATTTATACCCAAATTTTAAATGGTATTTTCACGCCCAATATCTCCTCCAAATCCTCGTGTTCCTCTTCGAGTATCATTCTCAATGTGTGAAACTGCTATCAGCTTCGGAGTGAGTCCAGTGTACACGTTCACCATTTGAGCTACAAAATCTCCGGGTTGAATAAATTGCGTCTGCTGTGACATGTTGCGCATAACCACAATAATTTCTCCTCTGTATCCGGGGTCAATCACTCCTCCTTCCACGACAAGATGCTTTCGCGTGACCACGGACGATTTATCTTTTAAGAAATCAGTCCATCCTGCTTTGAATTCAAATATAAGCCCCGTATAAATTTTAACTTGTTGCAAAGGATCCACCGCGTAAAATTTGGGACTGCACAAATCCACACCACAAGATTCATCATTGCGTACAAAGGGATCCAGGGCTTCATGTCGAATCTTTTCATAAGGAAGCTCCAATTGAATAGGAAAAGATTGTAAGTGAACGGGAGCTACGTGTACAAGATTATCATCCATGACCAACAATAATAATCTCAAGAGTGCAAGGTAAATGATATTAATCAACACAAATACTTGGCTTTAACAGGTTTCGGCTAGTCAAGCAATAATAACTGGCTTGAAAAGTCTACAGCTTTTAAACATCAAAAAAAATATATATATATTTTTTTTTAAATATTTTTTTTTACTTTCAATGGAAAATTCTTGATGTTTCCTATCAAGTTCCTCACTCTTTCATTGAAATGTTCTCCAATTGAACCATCTCAACCTTTTCTTCAACATTTTCTACCTCACTTAACATTATTTTATCATTATCCACCATTTCTTCACAAGATTCCATTGCCCCCTCAAGTTTTATTGTCTCATTTCCTCGCTTCATTATTTCATCAGAAAATTCATTTTTTGTATTTTCCACTAATGGTTTATCCATGGACTCCAAACATTGTTCCAAACACTCATTGCATTTATCTACCTTTCCCATCAAGTTATCCATCAAAGGTTTATCCATGGGTTCCAGAGGATATTGATCTATCAACTCGTCACATTGTTCCAAAAGTGTATCTATTGCTTCTGAAGGATATTGATTCATCAACTTGTCACATTGTTCCAAAAGTTTATCTATTGCTTCCAAAAGTTCTTTGTCATCCATTTTATCCATTGGTTAATCCTCCTTACATTGAATCGTTTTTTTTTAATCTACGCGAGGTGTTCGATTCAACTGCATAGCCAGGGTTCGAGCTGCTTTAGCAGCACAAGGGAACGAAACCAGTCGATTATGATAGTGAATGAATCCGTAAAAAGGATTCCTTACGGGTAGGTTCACAATGCAAACGTTTCGGAATCCACCCACCTTCTTAAAAAATTGTTTTTGATTTTGGGAGCGAACGGCCAACTGGGCATCCCATCCCATATGGTCGTGAATAAAACGTTGTAGCGTGTGCCACCAAGATTCCTTATTCATTTTCAGGATGCATTTGGCATGGACATTAAAGGCAGTATTGCAACGGCGTTCACATTGATTTTTATTGCAAACGAGATCATCAATCATGAAATACACATCATGAGGCATACGCATGTGTAAGATATACACCTTACGTGGGTTATCTACACGAGCAAAAGCAATTTCCATGGGTAATTTGTAGCCGTTATTACAACGAATATATGAGACTTCAGCACAATAATCCATGTTTAAAAGGCAATTGGAAAACTCTCTTGAAGTGAATGAATGTTTTCCCAAGCTAACAGTTGTAAAATCAAATAAAAATTGCAAAGTCTTGTCAAACATTTAAAGTCAAGCTGAAAAAAAAAAAAAATATTTTTTTCTTTTTTTTCTACCACCGAAATATTTTTCTTACCATCCCAAAAATATTCCTCAACAATTTTTTTGCATTTGAAAACAACACCTGTCCCAAAGTTGCCATCTCAGACTTTATATCCGTTTGTCTCTCTAATGGCTCTGCTGGTATATCGGATCTGGCTACAAGTGGTTCATTGAATCGCCTCCTTGATTCTATTCTTTCTTTATCGCAATGTCGTGTCCAACAGATGTTGAAACCCTTCCACAGGCATGACATCTGTATAATGAAATACATTCAATACATCATTTTCAATCACCGTCTCACCATCCATTAAACGTTCTTTGTAATCCACATAAAGCCCTTGTAAATTGTAGACCATTTTGTAATAACTATATCCCGGTTCCCAAATCTTGGACGCGTTACTCAAGGCCTCGGTAGCCGTTTTTGCATGCACTACGGCTTCTTTGGCTCTTAATCCTTCCCAAAACGAATGTTTTACAAATACATCGTTCTGATACTCGATAGATCCAAACATTTGATACAAGTGCTCAAAACTCCCTTTGGTTCCCGACAACACTTGGGTCACTAAACATCCACTACTCCTCTCGGCTTTTTCTTGAAATAATTCCAAGGACTCGCGTCCCCATTCATACAAGCTTTGCATTTCTTGCAAAGTCAAAGCAAAACACATTTGTCTTTGCAATACCTCCAAATAAAATTGCCTCAGTTGATCAATGTACTCAAAGGCTTGTTGCGAGCCATAACAATCATACAACACTTGAAACGTTTTGCTTAAATCACTCTGTTTGTAAGGTAAAAAATGAATATCGTTAAATTTGGCAAAATACACCACCAGAATATCTTGAGTCGGAGTCAGTTTCGGTCCTTGCATGACAAAACAGCCCAGTTGAGATTCTGGATTCAAAATGGTCGCGCATTCGGCTTGCGAGAGCGCATTCGGTACCAAATACAAATTACATTCATCTCCATCGAAATCAGCGTTCAGGGCTTGCACCACTTCCAAAGGAATGCCAAAACAATCATATTCCCAACCCGGTGAATGGACTTTTAAAGCAATAAAATTTCCGGGTTGTAACGAGAGCATTCGATTCAAAATAATCCATTGATTGTGGATATTAAATTTTTTCACCACGTGGGCTGGAAGTTGAATTTGATTGGGGCGTAAACTGGCATCCGGCACAATCATGCCTCTCATGGATAAGATGCACCTTTTCCCAAACGCCACTTGTCAAATCAAGGTGGATTTTCCGCACGACCGACGCTGTAAACTTCCATAATTGAGAGGGGTTTCTAAAATTTGTTTCTAAAATAAACCCACTTTACTGGGAGATTGAACGGTTTGGGTCCTACTAGTCATGGGTAACCCTTGCACAAACTTCATAATCTTTTCATACACCAAGGTGGACACCACTTGCCAAAAAATGGGATCCGGTAACACCAAAAAATCTTGATCCATTTTCAATTGGGCTTGAGCCTTTAAACGTTTCAGAATGGGCAGTTCAAACGCATATTTAGGGGTAGGTACGGCAAACGATTGAACGGGATACGTTTTAAATTGATTGTTGTAGTAAAAATGGCCACAGCACAAGGTATAAGGAATGAGGGGTAAACATGTCTTGCACACTGAACACTTGTCCGCAAAAGGATGATCTTTGCGCCAAGCTTTGAGCAAATCAATCACTTGTTGGGGTGTTTTTTGAACAGGACAATCGTTTAAAGACAAGATTGAAAAAGAATACTGTTCCAAACGACATGTCGCCAGAAAATTATCCGAGACATAGAGATGGAAGTGAATATTATTCCAAAAGAAAGAACTTTGTGACAGGTGCTTACGCGTTTCACTAACCTTCTCTCAAAGTCTTTTAAATTGTATTTATTTTGACCAATCCCCACTGAGAGCTGAAAGTGTGACTTATGCAAATAAGATAGTTTCGGGTTTAGCGAGTTCGAAAGAGATATAAAAGGGAGAAATGAAATGAAGAGTAGAGGATGACTAAGCGGTTTGATAGAGTAGAACTCCGTGTTTGGGATTGAAAAGTAAACTACGTGGTTGCTTAAGAAGGTGTTTCTAAGAGTTTAGTTTAATGAAGTGAAGTTTGATAGTGGGAAGAAGATTATTGAAAAAGATTCATTAACTGGGTTCAAACGTAATTGAAGATATCTTGGATTGCAGCCTCTTCATAAATTCTACTAGTTTCCGAGTTCCTTCCGAAGAAGATTTCAGGTCTGTAATTTTTGTAGTTTAGATTTAAATGAGTAGTTTGATTGTATGTGTTATTCCCCTCGTGATATCAGTTAGTATTCCGTCGTTCATAATTTAAATCTGATCGCACTCCATGATAATTTATTGTTCTTAAAGTTGATTATTAATTGTGTGTTTCTATCATAAGGAAATAATAAATAAGTGATTTATTATTTGAGTAGTCATTAATTATGAATCCTACATATCCAAACATAGATAATATGCAAAGGGTAACTAATAACTCTGGGGATAGTGGGAGACTACGACACTGGCGGCCAAACGAAATACCGGAATTAAGAGCAGGTGCGGGATTTAGAGTTTTGCCGGAGTTATTTTTTTCGGGTAAGGAAAATGTGTCTGAGTTTATCAATAATGTCGATGATAATATAGCTTACTATGAAATACCGGCGAATCTATCGTGCGCATATTTAAAAGGTCATTTAATTGGGAGAGCGTTAGACTGGTATGAGGTCATCGGCTTCGAGTGTGTAAATGAAGAAGCGACTGCATTTGCAACACTTAAAAAGAAATTATCAGATAGTTTTCCGGTAATACGGAATAAAGCAGAGCTAGAAGCTCAGTTTTTTTCGTCAAAACAACGGAGATGTCACGCCCCGTCAGACTTTATTTTTCAGTTGTTGAAAATATATAAAACGCTAAATTTGAATTATGATGAGTTAAAATTGATTGATCACATAGTAATGCGACTAGAACCCCAAATAATGGATTATTTAGAAGTTCGAAACCCCACAACGAAAACTCAATTGATAGAGTTGGTAGACCGGTATGAGGAACGTCATAACTGCAGGGAAAACCAGGGTTCGAGTAATAATTTTGCTAGACGAAGTTGGGATGTGAGTAGGAATCCTGAGGAAAGAAGGAATAATAGAAATTGGAGAGATACTGGGGTCGGAAATAGTCAAAATGATCAAAGAGGACTAGGCAGGGGTGCGAATAATTTTTCTCGTCGTAATTATCAAAATCAAGGATTCGAGGGTGGAAATCGATACAATCAGCCCAATCAGAGAACAGACCGGTATCAGAACCGTAGGATGGTGGTTAGGAAGGGTCCTAATGATGATTAGCAAAACAGAATTGGAGGCGTGTTGATTGCAACAGCGAAAGGCAAAGAAATGCCAATTTAAACTCACAAAGAGATCGTATTGAGTCAAATCCTCCTAATAGAATTAGACTTAATTCATTGAGATTATCACCAGTTGAACTTCCGTATGTGCCGATTTTGTTGAATGATACTTTTTTAAAAGCGCTCTGGGATACAGGTGCGGAAAAGTCATTTATTTCAGAAAAAACGTACCGGTCATATTTTTCTTTCTGTCCTATAAAAAAATCGTTAGCTGAAGTAGTTACAGCTCAAGGGTCACAGTGCAGAAATTTAGGCACAGTTGAGTTGAAAATTAAAATAAGAGAATTTTCGAAAATATGGAAATTTCATGTGATTGCTGAGATGCAATATCCATGCATCCTGGGTGTTGATTTCATGTCACACGCGAAAATTAGTTTTGATTTCCTGTCTAAATCGTTAATCATTCCGGATTCGAAAACGGAAAAAGTGGCAATTTCGGACGAACCGGTACGGATAGATTTATTAAGGACTAAGCTAAAGGCAGGGCAAAAACTACAGTTGGCGAAATTTAATGTAGAATGGGAACATCGCCCAGGGACGCAAAATTTAGTGGCTGATATGTTGTCTAGAAACCCGTTAGAAAGTAATGAAGAACCAAAAGTGTCTTGTGCGGTGATTAGATCGTTAGTATTATCTTCTAGAGAACAGTTAAGAGAGGAACAGAGAAATGACCCGGAGCTAGGGCATATAATGAGGTTTTTGGAAAATCCGGACGATAGTTCTGTTAATGAATCGATCTGCAGAAATTGGTCCAATGACTTTAAATCGTTGACGGTTTGCTATATTATGCAAAGTATACAACCACACTAGGTGAATTAAGGGTATTTATACCCAAAACATTACGTAAAGATGTTATGCGAGAATTTCATGACTCGCCTATGGCAGGTCATTTAGGCAAAAAGAAAACCTACTTAAAATAAAAGGACGCGTGTTATTTTCCGTACATGAGGAAATACATTTATAAATATGTAGCAACCTGCGACCAATGCCAAAAAATTAATTATAAAAACGGATTACCAGCTGGTCAATTAATTCCCATAATAACGAATTTTCTGAATGAAATCGTGTCTTTAGATTTGTTAGGCCTATACCCTGCAACTAGTCCAGAACGCTATAGATTTATTTTAGTAATTACAGATAATTTTTCTAAATGGGTTGAAATAGTTCCCTTAAGGAAAGCTTCGGCTAAAGCAATTGCCAATGCATTTTTTGAGAATTATATTGCGCGTTATGGAGCTCCTGTTAAAGTTAATTACAGACAAGGTCCCCAAATGATATCCGAAGTTTTCGAGCAAGTATGTCGCAGATTGCACATAAAACACGTTAAAACTGTGGTATATCGTCCACAAGCTAATCAAACAGAAAGAGTTAATCGCACTCTTTTAAAAATGATTTCGAGTTTTGTCGCGGATAATCACACTAACTGGGATCAATTTCTGCAAGAGTTCGGTTATGCGATTAGGACAGCAGTACATGAGACAACGGGTAAAACACCGGCGGAATTATTTTTAGGTCGAAATTTAATCACCCCTTTTCAGAATTTAGTTATGGTAACTGATGGATCAGATTTAGTTTGTGGGAACATAGAAAGGTTGTTTGAGGAGGCTAGAGTTCATACAAAGCGCCAGCAAGAGAAGTGGGCGAAATATTATAATAAAAAGAGGCGTGAAAATAATGTGAAAGTTGGTGATCTAGTATTAGTTCAAACTCACCCGTTAAGTTCAAAATGTAAAAAAATAGTAGGTAAATTTATGCCAAAGTTTGAAGGCCCATATAAAGTTCTGAGTGTAAAAAATAATAATAATTTAGTAATATTAAAATTTGGTAAAAGAATAACGGTTAATGTGGACCAGGTGAGAATTTACCATCAAAGAGAAGACAGTGTTGCCGAGTCGGAAAGTAACACTAGTAGTGATCATGGTGCAGTGACATCAATCAGGTCAGATGATGCGCAGTCGTCATTGGTGCCATCGGAGAATGATAGGGGTGGTCATAAAGGATCGAAATCAGGAAATGTAAATGGTAGTAGAGATATAGTTGCGAATAGACGCGATGGAGTGGAGGTGAGAAAAAAACGTGGACGGACGGAATCTGCTGTTTCTTCGGGGGTGGCGCGTATAATTTCAGGAAAAGGAGACCTTTATACACTGAGAGAGAGAAAAGAGGAAGGCCTAATCATGGAAGGAAAACGTACAAAAGAAGAGACCAGAGGCCAAGTAGATCGAGAAAAAGAAAGATTTCCTCGTCAATGTCCTCTCGTCCCTCCAGAAAGCGTTATAGAAAGGTGGAAGAAAATAGTTCTGAAAGAGCAGTTCCAGGACCATCCCACAGATTCAAGTACAACAGACCTCATCAGGAAAGGAGCTGTCCATACAATCTTCGGAGCCGACGTCGAGTGGACAACAGCCAAGTTCCAGTTCTCACAGAAGAAAACAACGCCTCAGCAGGAGCATATCAACTTCAACGGACTCGATGGAAGAGGAGACCCAGAAGGTGGAGCACAGAGTGGACAACCTAGGACAAGGTCATCCAGCACAGAAGCCATGGTGGGAGACAAAGCCTATGCAGATTGGATCTAAAGACTAGTCAGGTTGTATAATTCTAATTTGTTTATTTTTCCTCTGACAGACAGTTCGGAGTATTTTCCATGTGGGCTAGTCTAATTTTTTTTGTAAAGTTAACGTACAAAAGTGTCACTGAGTTGTGTGCATTTTCATATCGGTTGAAAAGACTTTTGTATTTAATTTTTTTCCAAATTGTGGAAAAACATTTGTTGAATTGCAATTGTTTTGCTACACATTAAAGACGTGGCTTTATATGTGAGATTACTTGTATTGTTTGTTGTAATATATTCTATGTAAAAATGTATATATTTTGTGTGTAATTATTAAGATGTATAAGTAGTGTCTGGTTTCTGGGCGCGGCGTAATTAGGAATACTAACAAAAAACATTAACAGCGCAGCGCGATTGATTGGGAATTTTTGAAAATGAAACCAGATAAGGGTTATTTTGTTATTAAACTATATATATATAATATAATGTATGCCATATTTTATGTCAATAAGGAAGTTGTATAAAAGTTCTGTGCATTTAATGTCATGTTTTAGAAAAATTGACAAGGTTTCCTTTCAGGGCAGCAGTCCCTGAACATAGTGATGTGATGAAAGTTTGATGTCGTATGAAGATACTGTTGTAAAATTTTTTATATTTATTAGCACTTAAGTAAAGTGCATGATCAGGGTTTTTTTTCCTTGAAAGGTTTTCCCCTGATCTTCGCCCGAATGGGATGCACTGTAGGGATCCTAAACATGTACAAGAACAATAAATTGAAGTGGAGTACCCCTTTTGAGTAATCATTTCTGTGTGTTAGTTTAATTAAAGTTTATAACTTAGAGAGTTAAAACTTTCTACAAGTTCAGAAATTGCAGGCGTTATAAAGTTCGTGAGTTAATTTTTACAAGTTCAGGCATTCTAGAGTAGTTAAAATTTGTGCAGGTTCAGTGTTTTTCAGATGTTAGGTAAATTAAGCGAAATCTTGCAGGTCGTTTAGACCTTCAATAAGTCACGCTTTTTTTCTCGGAGGGGGGTTGTGACGGGTGCTTACGCGTTTCACTAACCTTCTCTTAAAAACTTTTAAATTGTATTTATTTTGACCAATCCCCACTGAGAGCTGAAAGTGTGACTTATGCAAATAAGATAGTTTCGGGTTTAGCGAGTTCGAAAGAGATATAAAAGGGAGAAATGAAATGAAGAGTAGAGGATGACTAAGCGGTTTGATAGAGGAGGACTCCGTGTTTGGATTAAAGAGTAAACTACGCGATTGCTAAAGAAAGTGTTTCTAAGAGTTTAGTTTAATTAAGTGAAGTTTGATAGCGGGAAGAAGATTATTGAAAAAAGATTCATTAATTCGATTCAGACGTAATTGAAGATATCCTGGATTGGAGCCACTTCATAGTTTCTTCTAGTTTCCAAGGTTCATTCCTAAGAAGATATCAGGTCTGTAATTTTTGTAGATTAGATTTAAATGTGTAGTTTGATTGTATGCGTTATTCCCCTCGTGATATCAGTTAGTATTCCGTCGTCCATAATTGAATTCTGATCGCACTCCATGATAATTTATTGTTCTTAAAGTTGATTATTAATTGTGTATTTCTATCCTAAGGAAATAATAAATAACTGATTTATTATTTGAGTAGTCATTAATTATGAATCCTACATATCCAAACATAGATAATATGCAAAGGGTAATTAATAACCCTGGGGGTAGTGGGAGACTACGACAACTCTACATTCGATGTTCCCCACACCAACCAGTTGACTGTAGCACTTTGATACGTTTTTGTCAGAAACGCCTGTGCCAATAAACGCCTTGTACGAGTGTTATCAGGGGTCTCTTATAAAGCTCAAAATATGGAAGAAGCAGCCCTCAACTTGCTTGAAGAACTTAAACCAGATTTGAAAAACTGTCGGGGCCAAAGTTAGGGCAATGCTTCAAATATGTCAGGAGTATACTCAGGTCTTCAGTCGAGAATACGAGAAAAAATATTTTTGCTGAGTTCGTACCATGTGCTGGTCATTCCTTAAACTTAGCTGGTTGTTTTGCTGCAGAAAAAGCATACACTGAAGCTATTGTATTCTTTTCTTTTGTACAAGGACTTGAAAGTTCTTTTTTAGTCACCTACTCATAGATAGAATGTATTAAGAGATTATGTGCGAAGAAGTACTGAACAAAAGTTGAACATAGATTTCTTAAGTTGAAATCGTTGAGTGAAACTAGATAGTCTGCAAGGGCATATGTATTTAGAGCTCAAGTTACAAGTCGTAATGAAATCAAGTACGCCCTTGAAGATTTAATTTAAGACGATACTCAGACACCTGACATGCGAGTTACAGCTGAAGGATTCAGCAAAACACTAGAAAGTTTGCAGACTACTTTATTAACGGTGATAAGGGACGAAATCTTACAATTTGTAGACAAAATCTGTGAGATACTGCAAAGGAAAGAGCTTGATCTCCTTTGTGCTACTAAGGAGTTACAGACGTTATCTTTGTTTTATCTGAAAAAAGGCGAGATGATTACGAGGCGAGAGCATTGCAACTAGCCAACGTACCTGACCCCAACTATCACAAAATCAGAAAAAAAAGGATATTTTTTTCAGATGAGTAAAGATACCTAGATTTTGGGAGAATTTCTCTAAGAGAGATCTTGATCAGTAGTTTTCTTACCAATTATTGACAATCTTGTAGTGCAATTAAACAAAAGAAGGGATTTCTATAAAGTTCTCAATACAAGATTCGAGATATTCAGAAACCTTCATGAAAAGGAGCCAGAAGTCCCAAAACAGGCGAAATACTTGGCTCAAAGCTACCCCAATGACATCGATAAAGAACAATTTATGCAAGAGTATCAACATTTCAAAATGTATTTGAAGGTAGAAAAAATAACAACAAGAGGAATCGTTTCCTACATCAGAAAAAACAAGTTGGAAAGTACCTTCCCACAAATTTATAAGTCACAATGAGGATTTACTGGACTCTTCCTGTGACAAATTGTACAGCAGAGAGAAGTTTTTCTGCCCTTAAGAGAATTAAGACGGACATGAGAACTACTATGGAAAAAGAAAAACTTAATAGTTTAATGCACTCAAAATGATATAACATTGGAAATTGATTATAATGATAACATTAATGTGTTTTTCCAATGATGAAAGCTCGAAGAAAATCTTTGTTGCTCTAGTACAGGGGTCGCCAAAGTGGTCTATATAGACCCCTAGGGGTCTATTTAACAACAGTATGGGTTCTATCTGACCCAAGGGGTCGAATGGGGGTCTATTGGGACTCGAAGGAAAAACAGTTCTTAATACGCAAATCACACATATCTAACTGCGTACGTAAAAATTTAAAATATTTTTATAATTGACTTAATATTATATTCTTTATAGAAAATAAAATAATAAATCAGAAAACAATCTGCCCCTTTTTTCCTTATGGGTTTTTCGTATGTATACCTTGAAGTCACAACTTGACCTTGTGACCAGTTTGTAATTTGCACGACTCATAGTATGTAGCCAGAAGAGTGATTGAGGCTTATCCGTGTCTCTTGCTGGCGAACCCATCAACCAATTAGGAGCCTTTGGCGCAGACTTGGCGAGCGACGACACTGCCGTTGGCTTCCTATGCATTAAGCGCGAAGGGAATCTTCAGTACTCCGTTTTCTTTCTTCTTATGTGTGTGGTTTTAGTTATTTTAGTTTTTTTCTTTTTTATACCGCAGTTACGCATCGTGTCGTTGGTTTGCCCTTTGTCTCCATCGCAAACCATACGAGCCTTGCATATGAGTCAGATGCATATGTGCACTTCTCCAATTCTACACTGGATGCTACAAACGCAAATATCATATGCATTTTCAGCTATCTTTGTGAACTGTGAACAGTATTAAATGCTTGTAGTGTCATTATTACTACTATTATATCTACCATTGGATAATTAGTTATTGTTTCTATAAAACTATTCGTTTAGTTTTGATATCAATTTTAATTATTGTTACTTGTGAAAAGGTAAGCTTTAATAATGTGGATTAGTATAATATACCAACTTAATTTTAACTTATTTACAGAACTCTAATTTAAAAATGGCAGCTTCAGTATCTAAAAAGAAATGTCGGTATTATTCATTGGATTACTTAAAATTTGGATTTATTTGTTCACCGACAAATGAAACTATTCCTATGTGTCTTATATGCGAAAAAACTTTTGGAAATGAATACATGAATCCGTCAAAAATGAAAGATCATCTTGAAAGGCTTCATTCAGATAAAAAAAATAAAGAATTATAATTTTTCAAAAAACTCAAAGAAAAATTCACATGTCGACCAACTCTAAGAAGTTTTATGAAACAGTCTACTGAAATTGAAAATGAAGGAGGATTAATTGCTTCGTACAAGATTTCGCTTATTATAGCAAAGAGGGGAAAACCCCACACAATCGCAGAAGAAATTGTAGTACCTGCAATTAAAGACGTCATTGAGAATGTGATGAAAAAACACTCTACTAATGTTTTAAAGTCTTTGCCATTAAGTGCAAATTCTGTAAAACGGCGTATTGACGAAATGGCCGAAGAAATAGAAAACACAGTAGTTTCGGAGCTAAAAAATTGCAAGTTCTCTATACAACTTGATGAATCTGTTTTTGGCGTTTCTGCTATTCTTATGGCGTATGTTAGATATTTCAGTAAAATTAAAGGAGAAGTCATTGATGAATTTTTATTTGCTAAATATCTTGAAACCGATGGGAAGGGAGTGACAATTTTTAGATGTTTACAAGAATATTTAAATAAATATGACATTCCGTTTGAAAATATAATAGCAATAGCCGCAGATGGCGCACCTTCTATGGTAAGGCGTTACCGAGGTTTTGCTACATGCCTCAAAGAAAAAGTGCCCGGTATTCGTACTATTCATTGTGTGTTGCATAGACACAACTTAGTAGCAAAATATCTGAGTTCAGAGTTACATGAAGCTTTACAGTTTTGTATTAAATCTATTAATCAAATTAAAGCTCAACCTCTTAAATCAAGATTATTTGCCAAACTTTGTGAGGAAAACAATGAGTTATTTAACCAATTACTTCTGCACACCGAGGTTAGATGGTTGTCTAGAGGTGTATGCTTGCAACGGCTCGTCAATTTATTTGACTCCACGACAGAATTTCTGAACGAAATAAATACTGTTCTAAGCAATGAACTCCAAAACAATAAGAACCATATTTTTATTTAGCAGACTTATTTGGAAAATTTAATGGCGCTCAAACAAAACTGCAAGGAAAAGATGTAACAATTATCCAAGCTCGGACAATACTGTTAGGCTTAAAAGTAAAATTAAATTTATTTAGATCTTCATTGCTACGTAAGGATTATAAGTATTTTTCAAATCTGCAACAATTAAAAATAAAAGAAGAAGACTTGGAAATATATACAAATCATCTTCAAAAATTAAGCGACGAGTTTAAACTGCGCTTTGTTGATTTGGAAAACATCGACATCCCTGATTGGATTATTGCGCCATTTTCGGCGCAAATTGATAACGTCGACATCAACATACAAGATGAGCTTGCTGAACTATTGTCCAATCTTGAAGCAAAAACGCTTATTAAAAATTTGACAATACATAAATTTTGGACTAATATAAATATAAAGCAAAAATATGGGAAACTTTACGAAATGGCTCAGCCATTTATGCTGGTGTTTCCAAGTTCGTATATGGTTGAAGCCGGTTTCAGTCACGTTAATTCAATTTTAACTAAAAACAGAAATAAATTAAATGTGGGGCTTCGAGGGGATTTACGGTTAAAATTGACTAATTTCGAACCCAATATAGCGAACCTTGCCAAGAAACACCAGGCACACTCATCTCATTAAGAAGTAAAAAATCTGTAGCTACTTTACTTACTGTTTCTGATTTTTTAAATATTTAGACTAATATATAGTTTTATTTTAATTACCTGAAAATTACAATTGTGGGGGTCTATGGAGATTTCGAAAAATTATATAGGGGGCGATGATCAAAAAAGTTTGGCGACCCCTGCTCTAGTACAATGACTGTGACTCAACTGTGAAGATGTCTAATAGTAAAAGATAGTAAGATAATTTACAAGTTGAGTGATGAACAAGTTAAAAAGCTGATAATTAATAAATTCATACAATAATGTATACTATGTACTGTAATTTCATGTGATTTTATTAATTTACTATACTTATTTACAAACGGATGGGTGTGTGTGTGGGGAGGGGGTCTATGATGTCAAAAGGTAAGAAATGAACCAGAATGACCAAAGTATGTCACTCTCTTCCCTTACGGCTGCTGGTTGCCAGTTCGGGGCAAGGTGGGTCCATAAGTGGAGGATAATGGAAGGACTCTCCATTAAGAAGACGAAGAAAAGGGTTAAGGAAAAATCCTTCACAGTGCAAAACTGGCAAGGTTAGAACTGAAGGAAATAGTGGGAATTAGCGCAACAATTTGAAGTGCCTAGGGTGCCTTGGAGGTTAAAAACGGCCCTGTTTAAGTGTAATATGATTATCTAGAATTGAAAAAGAAAAACTTAAGAAACAAACCTAAATAATAACAAAGTAACAAAAAAAAATGAGACATCAGGGAATTTGAGTTATTTTTTATTTTATTTATTTCTTTATTTTTGTTATTCGTTTTTGTTTTCCGTTCTCCAGTCCATCATTTTATAAAGTAACCGTTTTTCCTGGAACTTAACAGGAAACCTTCTAAGTACAATACGGCTAGCTCATAAGAAATATTCCTTAACAATACAATTAAAATTTAGCAATTAAACATCAAACATTTTTGTTGAAATTACACAACTTATTAATTATACAAACACTTGAGACTATAACTTTTTGAAACACGTTTGCTTCTTAATTATATTAATCACCATTGCAGCTACATATTTTAGTTTAAAAATAAAAGTTAACAAAATCAGAAATCTATTTTATTTGAAATAAAGTTGTAGCAATATTCAGATTTAAAATTTCAAAATATGATCCTATCTTTTTCATTGTTCCAATATACTTGCAAAAAAATCTGGGCACACGGCTCTGCTAAATTCACATTCACGAGTAAATAAAAGATTTGGCATCCTAAACATCCCTTATCACACGTACAGGTTTGGAGCACTTTTTAGGAGTGAATCGAGACAGCGCTCAGATAGTTTTTTAATGCAATGCAAGCGCATCTGTTGTCCGAAATATTACTTATTTTTGTGAATATATCTCATGATTATTTTTCAAACCTCAGTTTAATGTGCAATTAATTTAGTTAATGAAAAATAATTTATTGTATTATAAAAAAAATATGACTGAAAAAGTCAAATATATAGGATTTTGTAACTTTCATTAAAATATCTACACTTCTGCTTTGCGTGAAGAAAAATTAAAGCATAAAATATTAGAAAAATAACCTAAATTTTTATATAACATGTAAATTAATTCAACTAGATTTAAAATCTATTCTTTTTTCAAAAGAATTAAGTAATATGTCAACTTATCAAGTAGTTTTTTAAAAGTACCTTTTAAGAATAACTTTCTCATATAATATAATGTACATGTATTAATTTTTTATTAATACAACATTTAAGCTATTTTTTTCGTCACACACATTACAAAATATTGAAATCAAATATAATCACCAGGATATCATATTTTTATTGCATATTTATGCCGATAGTTAAATGATTAAGCTGAGTAATCGTGTAACAAATGCTATCAATATTTTGCAAAAATATATGTCGAATTTAAAAAATTATTTTCAGTTATGTTTAATTAAAATAGTATTTTAATGTGGAACATACAATGGAAAATAACATATTAAAAAATTACGCACATTATAAGTTTTTGTTTTATGCCCAAATTTTAAATGCGTTTTTCTCAGAATTCCAATTTTGAAGGTATAAAAGTTCTAATCCCCATGACTTTTTTTTTCTGTTCATCTCAGAGCCGTAAAATTTTTTGTATATACTCCCAAACGTATGTTCTATAAATTAAGTGTGGATTTAAAGCTGAGATTTCTAATTATTTTTTTTCAAAAATGCTTAAGTTACTATTTAAAAAAATTTTGTGTTTTTTCCAGGTTTTTGTAGAAAAATTATTAAAAACCAACAAGGGAATAGATTTTTAAATCCATGCTAGCTTTTCTTTGCAATAATATATGAAACATAAATAACTCTAAAAGACTGAAAAATTTAAAAAAATAAAAAGTAACATTTTCAAAAATAATTTACTACTAGTTTTTCATGTAATTGAAAAAATAAAATTATACCAAAACATTTTGTCCACTTGTCTATAAAAATAGTAATTACAACACTTTTCATTAGGTATATATTATGAAACTGTTTAAATCAAAATGTGTGCTGAAAATTTAACTATTAGCTCAATTACTTTCATAGGGATCAAAATGTTTTTTTTAATAATATGTGGGCTAATTGTGTAAGGGCTTATTAGGGAATAAAAGAGGAAAATAAATACTTTTTCAACATTAACTTAATAGAAAAAAGTCAGCTCTTTAATTAATTTATTTTTAATGCATTTTGTTTCTCCAGTTTTTATATTGTATCATGTTAAGCTATTTTTTTCAACACACACATTACAATATATTGAAAAATCAAATATAATCACCAGGATATCATATTTTTATTGCATATTCATGCCAGTAGTTAAATATGAACGACTTGAAAGAATAAAGAACCAAAAAAATTAAAATAAATTAATCTTATTTATTAACTGAATGGAGAGTAGGAACCTCCAGTTAAGAATTATTTATTTTGATTACTACATATAAGTATGTGATCAAAATCTGTATTAATGGATATAATTTCTTGTGAATTTAACAGTAATCCTTCATTAATATTGTTTACTTCTTCAGTAGTTGGATTTTTGAGTGTACCAGCAGTGCATCTTTTTCTTTGTGTAGAGAAATATCCGGTTGTTTCTCAATCTTCTTTTTTCTATTTATAGTTGAGGATTCCATCATTTTAATTCTTTATTATTGTGTTTATTTCTATTATAGCAAATATTTAATATACTATCTAGGTTTCTATGAATTTTACTCTTTCTTCTTCTAGTGTACACTCACATTCATCAATAAGAGCAAGAATGCTTTCAATTTTTCTTTTTTTTGGATTCATGACCATCATTATTAGCAGATTTGGGGCGACATGGTAAAAAATCGAATATTTCTTTTAAAATATCATTTTCATTTACATAAATTTCTTGTATTTCTTCATTATGTGTATGTAGCTTGACACTCGCTGCATCAACTTCATGCCTTTTAATATAACCATTAATATTGAAGTCCCTTTTAATATTATGGATATCCTTTTTTTTAATAAGCATCTTTCTGCCACTGTCAACAGTAATTTCTTCTTTCATATCCTGCAGAATTTTTTTTTCACTAACACCTTCTTTTAATCTTCCTGAAAATAAATAAACAAACTAATAATAGTAAACTAATACTAAAACTAAGAATAATGAAACTATATAAATAAAATACTATACCAGCAATAGTTGTCCTATCAGATTCTGATAACCTTAAGTGCTCTAACTGATTTTCATGATTTTTATGCTTCGGGAAATATTGCACTACTACATTTTCAGTACTCTGTCTAACTTTTATTATTGCTGGGCAACTAATTCCAATTTTTAGCAGAGCCTTGTGACTTTAAACTCTTGAGACCTTTCCCTTTTGGTTTGTATGTCCCACTTCGACAACAGTGAAAACTCATCACTATGTCTCCATTTTTAAGTGTTTTACTTCCTCGCTGTCTAACATATTTTGACATGGTTTTGTTTTCTTCTTCTTCTTTCCATGTAACAAATTCTATAATGTTAATTAAAAGAAGGTTTACATTTATGAATATAAAATTATGTAAACTTTAATAGAAAACATTTATACATAAATGTATAAAATTCAGACTATTACAGCATAAATTTATAAATCAAATTTTAAAATGCAACAATATATACCACAGAAAGTATTGAATTCCTTCAAAATCCCTCCATTTAAATCCCACTGTTGTTGAACATGAACGTTTTTTAAATGCCTTTTCAAACAGAAAGGGCGAGTGAAGACTAGATCACAAAATGAGCAGATTAAGTCTCTGGTATGCACATTCATTTCAGTCTCTATTTAAGAAAACAAGTATAAAAAATTTGATTACAGAAAATTAAAAAAACAAATTAAATAATTAAAAATAACAGAAAGATAATAAAATAAAGCAAAAATTAACAAGAAATGAAAAGTAAAAATTATATGTAAATAAATGCAATAAACCTTCAGCAAAATTCATTCGA
>BMAO01028571.1:0-26373 GCA_019973975.1 Trichonephila clavata | reverse complement strand
TTGTCATACACGACAATAACCACAATAATAAATATATATTTAAAAAAAAAAAAATTACATTTTCAAATTTTTTTTTAAAAAAATTCAATATTTTTCAAATATTTTTTGAAATACAAAACATATATTATTCCTAAATTGGTAGGGTTTAAAGAAATATGATACGTTTTATAAATCTATACAGTTTTATACATCAAAGGGTACTATTTTAGAAAATAGCGAGCGCAACGCAAAAATTACTTATTATTCATTACAAAATTATTTCTTATTTATATATGCTTATAATTTTTAAAATTTTGATTATATTTCAAACGTTTTGTTTGTTTTTTTGAAAAAATAATCCTTCGTAAATAATGAGTAAAACTTCGAATTATTTAATTTAAATTTAAAAGAAGTACACATGTTTGAAAATGGCTTATATTTTCACCCTTCGAGACAAAATTAACACCCCTGAGACCCCTTTTAAGAGAGAAATATAAATGTCTTTACATTTTCATTTTTCTTTGGAGTTTCTACAAAATAATACAGACAGTTACATGGACATTTTGAATGTAGCTTAAAACGGTCCATTTTATTTCAATATAAGACTTACAACATTTATACGTCAGACACAGATTTTCATTTGAATATATTTCTGAATGCAGAATATATATTTTCAGAAATATTTTTTTGAATTACATTGCAAGTATTTCTGAATATATGATACATATATATCGATGAAACTGTGTATATCAATTTCCTCAATTCTCACTTTTTGGAGACTCTCCTTCACATTTCCTTACCCTTAGGAATTACATATTGGACGGTGGAAGGGAAAGGGTATATCTGATTAATGCCGTAATTAAAGGCAAGAGGAATGCTATTGGCAATGAACTCCTAACAGTTATTACTATAGGACGCAGGCAATTCCGGAATGGCATATCACTCTCCAAACTTAAATACTACAACAACGTGCGGACTTCAAATCTCGATTGATGTAATATGCATCAGTGCTTGTGCATGGTGATATCAGGTATCGAAAGCGTGGATTAACAGTTCAAGCTATTCAACCGGTAGTATAAAAGGGGAAAATTAGGTGAAGGTGAAAATTTGTTCTTCCTTTGCATTTTTCTGCATCATTCAATTCCTAATATTAGCTCACTCTCTCTGTATATTTATCTTGTACAAATTTTCAATCTCTTATAAAATGCATTTCAAACCACTCAACTGAGCTGAAATTTTACATACACGCTTATTTTGGATGACAATACAGTAATAATTAAAATTAATAAAAATTGATTAAAACTAATTTTTTAAAGAATTACAAATACAGCCTCGTTGGCATCCTTTTTGGCGAACTAGCGACCCTGTTGACGTCTTGTGTCAAAACATGAAAAAGGTTTTTTACTCACATTTTAAAGCCTTCATTTGAGCTGAAATTTTCTATACACTATTCTTTAGTGTAACAATACGATAATTTAATTATAATTAATTAAAATAACCTACTGAAATTAATTATTTAAATAATTACAGATACACCCACGGTGGCTACATTTTTAGCGACTTGGGTCAAAACATTAAAAGATTTTTTTCTCACATTAAAAAGCTGATTAGTTGAACTGAAATTATATATACACGATTGTTTTGGATGACAATGCGATACTTTAATGATAATTAATAAAAATTAATTACCTCTTATAATGTGATTCTGTTCTATGTATATACATTTTTATATTAATTGTGACTATTTTATAAAAAGTAACGAAAATAGTTTTTTTATTGAAATAAATAGGAATTGACTTAATTGTTTTTATATTACTTGTTTTGTATTTGAGCCCTTTATTTTTAGACCCTTTAACTGCCGAAAAAAAGCTACACGATCCGCTTCACAGTGCCACCATTTTTCACACAGGTGTGAGTAGTTAAACTGTGTATTAGTTAAAAAGAAAAAAAAATAATAATACGTAAGTCCTTCTTTAAAAGTTACTAAATCGTTCACCAACGCTCTCTAGATCATTTTATTGCATTCAAAAGCATTGAGATTAGTTAGTTTTAATGAAAAGATGCAATGCAAGTGATCATACTTCGGAAAGCCGTATATATACGCCAGGGTTAATTAACACACTGACTGAACGAGGCATTTTCAATACCTGTGTCAGTTAAGGGGTTAATCACCCATAATGATATATTTTGAGCAAAAATTGTAAGAAAAAAAATGATCTTTTTCGTGAAACCATTTTATGTACTGGTATTC
The DNA here is from genome assembly GCA_019973975.1 of Trichonephila clavata. NCBI lineage: Eukaryota > Metazoa > Arthropoda > Arachnida > Araneae > Nephilidae > Trichonephila > Trichonephila clavata. Next base: position 24,143 of record BMAO01028571.1, on the reverse strand, counting down.
GGAGATGTAGATTTAAAGGAAGTATTTATATATATACTTTTTATACTACTTTAAACATAAGCGAATCATATCCAAATCCTTATATTTCGTCTCAGACTTACAATTTAACGAGTTATTTATTAAATTTGTTTCAAGCGAGCGAGAACGAGTTCTATAAACGTCACATTACGTCGGCACACATAGATTGCTGGTGACGGACCTTACAATTTTGAGTCTCTGTCAAGCGATGAGGACGACACCTGGCACCTTCCTCTTCTAACTATCACATCACACCAATAAAAGGACATTGAGCCTCGAAAAATTTAACGTGCATCGTCCTCTACATGGTGGATTTTCATGGCACCAGGACTTGAACCCGTGACACTTCGACACGAATGCGTGATCATAACCACTAGGCTATAGCACTCATTAAATATACTTTTACCTCTTAACTGCAGAGGAAAAGTTACGAAATTCACCCCCTCCCCAGTGCCACATTTTTTTCTACAGGCATGCATTTTAAAGCGGTTTATTGGAAGGGGGAAAGAAGTTTTTTCACCTAAAAATTGTTTATTTTCACTTTAAAAAAAAGAAAAAAAGAAAAGAATAAATTATTAAAATGAAAATGAAAGATTTAATCTCTAGAGTTACAATATAATAAAAAAAAATAATTTATAACTTATCTGTTCTGTGATTTAGCCTGAAACATAGTTCACCACATAAATCAGAATCACATTCATTGGATTCGTACAAAAAATTTAGAAAGCTCCTATTACACACGTTAAGGAAAAATGACAGCATATGAAGAATATAAAGGAGCACACTCAAACAAAAAAATATGAAAACCCTCTTAGATATATCGTTCCTGGAATATACCCATTCGAATCCCTTCCCCACGGCTTCTCCGAAATACACTCAAGAGCCAAAACATTATGACCACCCCTACATTTTGCAATGAACTCGCCTGGATGACGTTAAACGCACGTGATCAGGTGGAAGTGGTATTTAACTGCTGATGGAGAGTCTGAAGTATCATTTACAGTCGTTATGTGTCCCATTATTGCTTACGCCTGTTCAGTTTGGGGCTATGCTGCAAATACTAATCTCAATATTTTAAATGTAGTACAAAATTCTTATATTAGTATGATAGTAAAATCAACCAGATATATGAGAAATGATGACATTAATAACGCACTTAAAATCAGTAGATTTAAATCTCACATTCAAAAAATAGCCTTTAACTTTTTTAATTCTCTCTCTGATACCAACAATATTAATATGTCTAATCTAACTCCATATAATGCAACTCGTAATACTAAAAGGCCAAGGAGAATCCTTCTGGACTCCTACAACCTGCCTTAAGCTCTTTTCTCTTGCAATAATTATTTAATTATTGCACCCAGTAATTTTGCAAATTTAACTTTTTTTAAACTCATATTTTATTTCCTCTACTTTACCCCACTGGACAAGCTATTTTTCAATAAGTTTTTTCACACCCCTTGTGGCCAGCCAATAAGAGTCTCTATCCTCACCCATCCTCGACCAATCAGAAAGCAGTGTCTTAGCTCTCAGTCACACAGCTTTCCCAGGGAAAGTTCCAAAATTCCCAGTCAAGACGCCACTCATAGTCAAGACGCCTCCAGATCGCCTCCAACCAACCAATAGCCAGTAAGCCTCTCCGCAGAATGAAAAATTCCACAAACGTCATTCCAACATCTAAGACTATCACGATATGGGATTGAGGACTGATTTTAAGTCCAGACGCCCACAGATACACCGTAATCAACTGAAGAATCATTCTTTCACTTACATCTGTGTGTTATGGGAAAGGCTGCGGATCTAAGCGACTTTGATAGAGGGCAGATTGTAATGGCTCGAAGGCTCGGAACAAGTATTTCCGAAACTGCATGACTCGTGGGTTGTTTGCGATCTACAGTTGTTAGTACTTATGCAAAGTGGATTAATGACGATAAAGCCAGCAGTAGACGACATGATGTTGGACGTCCACACGCTATCAAAGAAAATGGTCGTCGGAGACTGTCTCGAATGGTGAAGCAAAACCGGAGCCAGACAGTGGCTCAGCTGACAGCTCAATACAATTCAGGGCCAAGTAGAATGGTATCGGAGCAAACTGTTCAGCGGACACTGTTGGATATGGGGCTACGCAGCAAACGTCCCACTCGTGCGTCTTTGCAACACAAGCCGGTGGGGCGGTATTATGCTGGGGACGTTCTCTTGGGCTCTCTGGACCTGTGGTTGTGGTAGAGCAGACCATGCATCTACAGAATCTGAACATCATTCCGGACCAGTTGCACCTACATGTTCTCTGTTTTCCAACTGGAAATGAATGTTCAACAGGACAACGCCCGTGTCATAAGGCTAAATTGCGTTGGAGGATCCAGGAACATGATGCTGAATTCAGTTAAGTCTGGCACTAACTCACGGATCTCAATCGGATGGAATACATTTGTATGGCATGGGACGGCGCTCAGAGTTCAAAGACACAATGCACTATCTCGGATTGCGTACCGTTGCTTCAACATCTGGTACAATCTGTCTCCGGCATCTACCAAGGACTTGGGCCTCATGCCAAGGCGGGTTGAAGCTGTTTGCGCGCCAAAGGTGGGCAACTCGTTATTAACAGGTGACCATAGTGTTTTGGCTCTTGAGTGTAAGTAAATTTTAGACTGTTACTGTCATTTTATTGTATTCTAAACGTGGACTAGTTTTAAACAGAGCAGCACAATACAAAAAGTCCTCCTTTGCATATACCGTTATCACTTTACCTTACTTTGCATGTACCCTTACACCAATGTATCCATTCAAATTCCTTCCTCTCCTATTCTGCGAAATAAGTAAATTCCTTAGAAGCACTGTCAATGACATGTTATTGTATTCCAGAGTCATTGGACTAGCTTAAATCACAGCAGCATAATACTAAAAGTCCTTCATTGGAAGAACGTGTATTCACTCTCTCTTCCGAGGCACTAAATGCACCAGATCAGCAGGACGTATTTACACGCCTGCATCACCTAAGGTATCAAACTACCATAAAACTGTGAATTTTACCAAACATTGGCAATTTTTTTTATGTTTATATTTTATGGACCATCTTATTAGCTCAATAAAATTAACAAGTTTATAATTTTCCGTTCATTAGAACAAAACCTATAAGTGTTTTAGTATGAGAAGGATGCCATTACTTTAACCAAGATGTCATGCCTTAAAACGCGTTTTATTCGAAATGTGATTTTTTGAAAGTAATCAAACGGGGTCAGCGATTGCTCAAAATGTTTTGAACATAATTAACTGAAATTTCTTCTGTAAGTTCTGCATTATTGTAGAAATGTTTTAACCTTCAGATTTATCAATCACTGTTTTATTACAAAATTTACAGTCCTTTATGTGAATATAATCACTGTTTTTTAAGCAGTTTCATATAATAACTGAGATAAAGTGCTCTGTTTTTTGTAAAAAAGAAAGTATCTCTTATACTAAAGGCCATTTCAAAAATGAATAACATAGCAGATTGAAAAAATAGAAAATTTGTTTATAAACCTTTGATACAGAATGGACCACGTTTATGCTATTTTTCTCAATTTTTACCTATTTTTTCCCATTTTAGTAATAATAAAATTCCTTTTTCTCTTCTTAATTTAAGCACATTTTTTTTAAAATGCACTAATGAAATCTAAAAATAACAACAAAAAAAATCCCCATATCTCCTTTTTTTTTAAAAAAAAAAGGTGTCGTAAACAGTCGGATAAGAAATAGGGTTGAATGAAAATGTTTAAATAAATACACTTTTGCCTTTATTTAATTAAAAAAAAAATTTTTTTTTAATGAAAACACTATGTTTGTAATTCGGGATATAGATTGGAGAGATTTTTATGTATTCGTGAGGTTTTTGATGCATCCAAACACAAATTGTGCATAAGTATTTATATCTACTTATGAAACCTGTAGAAAATCATTATAAACATAGCGACCTTTCATTGATGACCACAGAGTTCTTCTAACAACAAAAGCCTTTTCCTTCGTCCGGCAAAATATTTCTTCGTCAGGCAGCAGGAAGCCTCTGCATTTACCGGACACATCCCTCGTTGCTGGATTAATTGAACGGAAAGGAAACACTGACTCAATTTCTGGACTCGTTTATCAAACTCTCCACGCTGGTGTTGTCATGGAGAAAAGAAGCGATCAGAAGTGGATTTATTCCCTCCTTTCTTTCTTTTTTCGTGATGTCCAGTTTCCTTTTGAAATACGAGATTTAATCCCGTCATCAGATTTGTGCAAGGAGTGTGATGGCTTACCTTTCGAAACACGCATGGATATTTCAAGTCCATAAGTCATGGTGGTCACTAGTTTATTATGAGAAAGAAAATTGTTTGTATGATTATTTATCTTGCGTACATTATAATGCTGAGAAAGGGAATTTTGTGTCTGTGTGATTTCGTAATATATTTCAAACAACGTATAGACACGTTTGGGTAATTCCATATGTATATTTCTGGATATTTGTGTGTCATTTGCCGTTATTTCTAATACTTGAGTTCTAAATTAGCGTTTCTCAAACTATGTGGCACCCCTTTACGGGGAGTGAGTGAGTGAAAATAAACGTCGCACTGTTCAGTTACACGAGGGCTTTGGGTGACGGACCGCGTAGTTTTGAACCATGGTCAAGTGACGTGGACGACACTTGAGCTGGCACCCCCTCTCCTAACTACCACACCAACGGGAGGACGTTTGAGCTCTCGATAGATTTAACGTGCATCGCACCCCTATACCGCGGGGCTTCAGTGATACTGGGCTCGAACTCATCACATGCTAGCCATGATCCGATGCCTTGACCACTTGGCTACCACGGCCACCCTTTAGGGGAGGGGGAGTGATAACTGTGGGAGGGAACCCGATCATATTGAAAAGTCGAAAACTGAAGATTATTTTTTTTTAAAAATGTTACTTTATTGAAAGTAAACCAAATATAATCTGACATAATAAAAATAAAGTACACATTTACATAAAATGTACTAATTTAATACACTTATAATAAATGTATCAGTGCTTTTGTTTCTAATAGTCTGCGCATTGGTGTTTTACCATTGCAGACCTAGTACTTTCTTCGAAAGCAAGTATTTATTTTAAGTGCGGCACCCTATAGATGGATACCAATCACAGCAAGTAATTTTGACATCCAGTTTCCTCCCCAGACGGAGCCACCTGAGGGCTGACGATGTGAACCTGTACTAGGATATAATTTTGCCGAGAGTACCCAAACGAAACAGACACTTTGGGATCTTTTACATGCCGTTTAATCCTACGACAGGGCCGCTGTTGATTTTCTGCATCAAGGATATCCACCAACTTGTGCCGAGGTTGAACCCGCAACCTTAGGAACAGAAGGCCAGTGACAAACCAAACAAACCACCCAGCCGGCATATCTGTAATTTATAATGTATTTTATAAATAATTTAACAATATTTAATTGATAATAAGTTTAATTATTGAAGCCCAGTGAGGCTGAATGGTTTGTGCATCGTTCTTCCACACCACATGTCCGAGGTTCTAACCCAGGGCTGGGCAAGGTCGACTCAGCCTTTGTTCCTTTCGGTGGATCGTATATGAGTACCAGACTTGCTTTGGAGCTTAACACTGGGGGTTTCACATCAGACTGACCCCCTCACCGGAACATCTACTCTTGCACCTCAGGACTCAGGATTGCGTATACTGAGTCGGGCAAACTATTTGTTGCTAGATTTCAGTAGCCGTACAGCGTATGGGCAAACTGTTTGTGGGCAACTTTCAGTAACCCGTACTATGTATGGGCAATCCACATACAGTTAAGGGGTGAATAAGACATTTTCAATAAATCACGACTAGGAATTCAATTGGCATCGGTACATACGTCAACCCGACCCTGCATTTCAACAAGAGACTGCCCTCAACGTCAAACAAAAAAGGTTCCAATGTCACTTACACCAACTGGAGATGTATATCAATAGCAGTATTGGCTTGGAAAATAACATTCTAATTGCTTTACCCATTAGTTTTTCTAATAGCTAGTTACCGAAAAATGTTCTTTAACCTTAATCATAATACACTTATTAACTAAGTTAGAGAAAAATACTACCTCTGATAAAGACCTTTCAACGTCAAGGGGCAGAGCCAGTTTTAGAGCCGGGTTAATTGAACGAAAAGTACACATTGATTCAATTTCGAGTTCGTTTATCAAGAGTCCCCGATCCATTGTTGTTGCTGATAAAAAGAGAAAGGATTGAACAAAGGTTTATTTTTGTTTACTTTTTTTAGATCCTATAGTCCACTCTCTGATGGAATAAGACGAAAAACGGACGAGATTTAATCTTTTAAAGATATTGTAAGCTATAATGTAACGATGTGTTTTTAAGATTTTGAAGGATTGTTTGCAGGAAAAACCTTGATTAAATTTATAAGTGCTCTCATAAAGTTACATTTTCGAACAAACAGTTTTTAGTTTCCAAGAAAAACTCATTCAGATGCTGCATAACAGAGTCAAATGATAAAATAACGAAATTCTTTTTCAATTCCTACTTTTAATTCAGACACTCTCCCTATATATATATATATTTGTTTATATATCTTGTTCAAATTTTCACATTCATAAAATACTTTTTATTCTTCTACTCAATTTCAAGTACATTTTTTAATTTTGTAGTGGATGACACTTGATATTAATACAGTTTTTTTTCAAATATTAATTCTTTAATAAAATTTAATAAATAAATTATAATTTGAGAGATATATTCCAGTCGATATTCCTCTAGATGGCAGCACCATTGGATAAAACAGCTTCCATTAAATTTGTGATGAAGATTTAACTTAACCTGAATAAACATATGCTAGTTAGACGTCGGTATTCCTTCTACACTGGTTTAAAGATCAATTATTTCTCTTTTTTCAATACCTCTTTATAATCTTCACTGGCATGTAATGGAAGCTCTCAAAGCCGGAAACATTTAAGAACAACTGATAAATGCCATTTTCATAACCATATCATCGACACGTTTGCATGCATAAAGACACGCAATAGAAGCTAAAATAGGCATGCCGAAGATGTACCTCTTTTAATACTTATGTTGACCATACAGAAGCGTGCCTTTCCCCTGCTATTGTTCAGTAACTCAGACACGCCATGCTTAATTCGATTAACAATAAAAGGTTGTTTTTTAGTTTTTTTAAACTATTATTGATTACACTTAATCATTATTTTAGCAATATACTTTATTACACAATTCATAAGCATTAGTAAATGTTCTAAATATGCAAATCAAATTCATTAAAAGATTTCTTCTCTAAGTGATCGGAAGGCCCCCTGCATCCATTTCTACGTGGCCAGCTCTACGGCTGGTAAAATTTCACAGAAAGAAGACACAGGTCCTTTTTACTGAAACTCCGGTACCATTTATCAAATTCCTTACGCTTGTTTTGAAAGAAATGATCAAAAAGAGATTTTTTTTTTTTAGTACTCCAAATGTATGTTCCTTTTAACATGACATATAGTAGGGGTATCAAGACTTTTAATTTTTTTTCCTGCGGATTCCTGCTATGAAGAATTTGTTTCAAGAACTTGATTAATCATTAAAAAATTATCCATTCAGGTTATAAAATGTTTGTTAAAAAAATGTGTATGCTCCTTTTTTTTTAAAAAAAAGAAGAAAATTGGATTTTATTCAATTTTTTTTTTCATTTCGCTGCAAAATTCTGGTAATTATAATAAATGAAGGGAGAGTTTATATATGCATATTGGTAAAACAGTCTTTCGACGAAGCAATATATTCTTAGATCACAAATTAAGAGAAATATTAATTCTGTGATATAAAGAAGTATAGTAATGTACTTTTTGGCGAGAAATTGGATATATACTTGCTTAGTAGTATGGAATAATACATCGCAATGTTAAATCTTGAAATAAATTAAATATATATAAACGAATTCGATCAAAAACGTTAAACAAAAATAGGATACATGCAAAATTTGGTTCAGTTCAACAGTATAAAGTCATATAACCTCTTTAAAAGAATATATATTAAATAATATAATAAAAAATATTGGCGATTTTAATTTGTTTATAAATTTTTATAACAAAAATTCCTGTAATGTGAATGGGAATAATTTTAATTAAAATGTAAATAAAAAAATCATTATTCTACTAATTTTACAAGTATAAAAAGAGTTAAATTAGTAAAATAGTAAATAGTAAAATAGAAATTCTGATAAATTAAATGATTTACTTATGCGAGGTTATTAATGAATACCATATTCTAAATCCATAAAAAAAACTTTAAAAAAAACACGCTTGCATTCTATACAAGCTGGTTTGACGCTGTTGTTGTTGCTGCAAAAGTCACCTGTCCGACGGTTTAAGATTGAGGCCCACGAAATTCATCATGGCAGAGGGCTAGATGTACGACAGTCGTTAGCCGTAGCTTTGAACACCATATAGGCGACAGTACAATTTAGCCTGATTCCACCCGAATTTTAAAGAAAAACACCCTACAGGTGGTCAAGAACCGCTCCTCACCTCTTAATTTTTCATCAACCTCATGAGAAGGCTTGCAGTTCGACTGCTGGAGTGTCCCCATGCCACCTAGGTGCTATACATTTACAAACACCCATGCCTTCTGCAGGATACGAACTCAGACCCTATGGCACAAGAGTCAGCGTCAATATACACTATAACGGATGGGCTGGAGTCTACTAGTGAATACAATAAGTATACGGAAAAAAATATTAATTTAAACTGAAGCACATACAGAAACTTCAATATTTTATTGTTAAAGAAAATTGAAAGATTTATAAGAAAATAAATGCAATCAATACAAATTACAGAAATAGGTTTTGAAAAATTCTGTGATGCATTTTTAAAATTCTGCGATGCGTGTGCTGTCCATCTAGGTAGAGGTGGGTTTTCCCAGTGAACTGGTCCTTTCATTTTCGTTCCATTCACGTGGACCAAATTTTATGTACAAGCACACGTGTCAACAAATACAGTGGTGGCCAAAACTGTGGACACTTTAAAATTGTTATGTTTTCTAAGCTTGCATGTTTAGAGAACACGTTACGTTTCACAAAATGCAATATCTTTTACGTCATTTTAAAGAAAATTTAATACTGAATTCAACACAAAATAATAATAATAATGCAAACATATGTAACATAAAAAAAGTTTTACTGCAATAGATACTGATGATAGCAGTATATTATCAGTACTTAGTGGAGGAGCCTTTATTTTTTATTACAGCTCCACATTCATTTTTGTAGTGCTTAAAATTATTTTAAATTCTTCCTTCGTTATTACATGATGCCAGGAAACAATTATTACAGCATCACTTGTTTCCCTTTAACTTTATTAATAAGTCATTCGGGCAAGAGTTTTCAAAAAGTGTCATAAGTTTTCGATTCGACTGAGGTCAGAACTGCATTTTGGCCAGGACAACAATTCAATGATCTTAGAACGAAACCAGTCTTTTGATTACTTTACTGTGTGGAAAGGAGCAGAATCTTGCTAAAAAAATGAAGCATTGCTGGTAAATATGGAATATATGGAATGAGTGATGCTGTAATAGTGAGTGATGCTGTAGTGTTTCCTGGCATCATGTAATAACGAAGGAAAAATTAAAAATTTTTTAAGCTCTATGAAAAATGAATCTGAAGCTGTAATAAGAAACAAAGGCTACTCCACTAAGTACTGATAATATACTTCTATAATCAGTATATAACGTATATAATGATAGTTATTGCAGTATAACTTTTTTAAGTTAGATATGTTTGAATTCTTTTTGTGTTGAATTCAGTATTCAATTCTCTTTAAAATGATATAAAAGACTTTGCATTTTGTGCCACGTAACGTTTTCTTCAAACATACAAATTTTAAAAAAAACTTAAAAATTTTAAAAAAGTGTCCACAATTTTGAGTAGTCACCACTGTATATATATATATTGTTACGTGGATCGGAGCTCGAGGATTTCATGCGAAATCAATCGTAAACAACAAGGCAATTCTTTAAGAACGATGCGTATTTATTGTCGAAAACCAATCCTTGAAATACAGGATTCATCAGTAAAATTCACATAATAAATACCAGAAGGATTTCACACCTTCAACAGCACTCAGACACAATTATCAGTGTCTACAATACACGTACTTTAAAGATTATTCACAAGCACTGCTCGGAATATTGAACATCCGAGCTAGTCTTCACGGCCGAGAGAAGTTTACTAACCGCTAGTCAAAACCAGACTCACAACTCGCTAGTTGAAACCAGACTGTTTGTTGCGGCGAGTATCGCTTTATTTATAGCCGGGATCAAAACTTCGAGAAAGATGCACTCGCGTCATAGATCGTGAAATTAGTGGATTTCTCCACTAATTTCTAGAAGAATCCAGAAGGTCCCGAACTCGCCAACTTGGTCGCCAAAAATGACGCCAACTTGACTCTATCTTTAATATTTAGCCAAGTTCCCATTGAATCGCCATTATAACGTAAGGGATGGTGTTGCTTGTGAATATTACAATTTTAACATGAAACAAATATAGCATAGAGTAATTCATAGTAAATACATTGCACATCCAAATACAATTATTTACACTATTTTCTACAAAATTCGTAACAATATATAATGAAAAGATAAACCAGCTGGTATTTAAGCAGTTCTTATTAGAAAAATAAATTAAGACTCCACAGTAACCTACAAATTTCAAATTCACCGATTTTTTTGTATTTCTTTGGGGTTTATATAATTGTAAACCTTGCCACCAAATTTCAGATCTGTTAACAAATTAGTGTTTAAGATATTTGAAGTTCTCTAAGCTATGGTTTTGGTTTCGATTCCATTTTCAAAGAAGTTTCCCATCCTTAAATTGTGTAAGTGAGTTAAAATTATTTTTGAATACAATCAACTCTTTTGGTGTGAAATGTTTATTGATTTAAATTTTCATTGCTAAAATACTACGTTTGAGTTTTTTTTTAGTTCTCATAATTAATTAAAATAAAATTCAAAGCCAATTTTTTGCTTTAAAAATAGTTTATACAGCTTGTTTCTTTATCATTAATTTTTTTCAGTTGAGAAACTGCCATGGAAAAGATGTTCTTAGATTGCTGTAGGTAATAATATTTCTAAGAGATGGAATACTATTGAAAATGACTTAGCTCAAAATCATTCCTCAGTTGTGATACTACAATTAGACTTCCGAATACAAGTAATTTGAATTCAAGTACCATTGCAGATAAAGCTAAATATTTCCTTGATGTACCAAACTATATTATACTAAACATATTATAGTGTTATACTTTAGTATTTTAAAGTTGAGCTAAGACTTTCTAAGCTGTCCCGATTTAAAATTGAAAAAAATTAAATTTTATAAGCAAATCTGGCTATTTTTAGCTTAAGTTAGTACCATTATTATTTTGTACATAAATGCTTTGTGTTCCAAAACTTTTGGGAAAACATTAGATTAAGATTAAGCTGATTAAACTGCCATCGTAACAAATGCTATCAATATTATACAAAAATATATTTTGAATAAAAAACATACTTTTAGTTATATTTAATTGAAATAGTGTTTTAATGTAGAAAATACATTGGAAAACAACATATTAAAAAATTAGAGCTTTACGGGTTCTTTAAGTTTTTGTTTTATGTCTTTACAAACTTTAAATGCGCTTTTCTCAGACTTTTAATTTTGAAGATTTAGGTGTTTTCTATTCCTTAAGGCTTTTTTTCTGTTTAAAAATAGAGCTTTGAAATTTTTTGTGTATACTCCCAAATGTATGTTCTGTAAAAGTTAGTAAGAATTTAGGGCTGAGATCACTATTTAATTGTTCTTAAAAATGCTAAATTTAGCATTATAAACAATTTTGTGTTTTTCCCAAATTTAACTAGAAAAATACTTATTAAAAATCAACAAGGGAACTTTTCTTTCAAATTTATACTAACTTCTGCTCCAAATAATCTAAGAAACAAAAATTCCTTAAAATGACTAAAAAGGTTTAAAAAGTGAGCATTTTATAAAAATTTGATAAAACTTCCAGATTTTTTAAATTTTTGTAAATTATTAAATATTGGCTGGTCATACTGACTTTTTACTTACAGAATATATTTAATAATATAATCTGAAAATAAAACAAATTATTTTTACTGTTACTATCACCAAAAAAATTTTGAAAAAGGGTACTGTGTAGCTTTAAAGGAACGTACTTTCGTCCTGTGCATTGTATTTCATATATTCAGTATCCTCTACCAGTGATATTTTTAACAAAAAATGCTTTAGCCACTAAGAAAATTAAACTTACTTGCGATCCACTTTCTTGTAAACCGCACATTTTTATCATTATTTATTTCTCTTTTTTTTAAATGAATTTTTAACATTTAAAAGAATTTTTAACTCACCCTGTATTTCCTTACTTCTTACATTATTTTTAAGTAGAAATTAAGAATTGCATTTGCATTTTTACAAATTATTTTTACAGCCTTTATAAGGTAGTATACGAAGGTAACTCTGAAATTTTTGAGATACGCGCAGACAAGAAATTATAAAACAAATTAATGGTTTAATTTGAAAATACAAAGTATTTTAACACAGCAAACAACATTTTACTAATTTGCTTCAAGTTGTTAAGCTTAGAAAAAAAATTTAGACAGAAAAGAAAATGGAGTTGACGCAAGAACATTATCGTGCTATGATTTTTATTATTTTAAAAGTGAATTTAATCAAGAGGAATGCGTTTAAACGGCTCCAATCAGCATTTGGTGATGAATCTCCATGTCGTACTACTGTGTTCAGATGTTTTAAAAAATTTCGCAGGGGTCACAATTCTCTTCAGGCTGTAGAACACACAGGATAACCGTCATTGGTAGTAATACCGAATAATGTGTCTGCCATATGAAAAAAGTTAACGGATGATTATCGCTGTACCTACCAAATGATACAGAAGGAACTTAACTTTGGAACCGCAGCCATATACAAAATTATCCATGAAGAATTGCATACGAAAAAGTAATTTGCCGTTGTGTTCCCCATTATCTAACTCGGCACCAAAAAGAGGAGCGTGTCAGAATCAGTAACAAAATACCTTAATTTGCTAAATGATGAGGCCACCGCATTATTTCGAAAATTGTAAAGGGTATTGAAGCGTACATGCCGTTTTCTGACGTTCCAACACGTCAAGAAAGCAATACTCCCACGCCAACAACGGTGAAAAGCCAATGAGCAATGAAAAAGTAATGCATATGTCTTTTTATTCAGAAGTACGGGATTGATCAAAGCCATCAAGTTGGAAAGACATACAGCAAACTGGTATACGGCTAAATGTCCTCCAAACATCCTCCAAGAACTTAATGTTAGGGGACTAATGCTTCACCATGACATTGCATCTTCCCATACAGCAGGAAAAACAGATGAGTTTCTTGAGCAAAAACAACAAAGGAAAGTGAGGGAGCACCCACCTTATTCTCCGGATCTAGCTATGTGTGACTTTTGGTTATTTTTAAATCTAAAAAAGAACTCAGGTGGACTTGGTTTTCACTCAGAAGAAGACATTTATGTGACTATAAATTCCTTTTTTTCATCAATTCCTAAAAATGAATGGTTTTAGGCATTTATAATCCGTGGGTAATTCGTATACAAAAGTGCATGATGCTGGAGGAAACTACTTTGAACACTCCTAAAATTTTGTAAGTATAACATTAAAAACCTTAGGCTATCTCAAAAATTTCAGAGTGAACCTCTTATGTGATGAAAATTTATAACCTATATCTACAATACACAATCATGTTATTCAATGCATTCGAAAAAGACTCATTACTCTAACCACCTCATTTCACTTAAAGAGTCAATCCCCCTAATTCATAAATGACCACAAAGCTCAAAAGATGGAAAGAGTTCTCACACTAGTCCGGTAAAAGCTTTCTTTGTCAGACGGCAGGAAGCCTCTCCGTTTGCCGGACACTTCCCTATTGCCGGATTAATTGAACGGAAAGAAAACATGGACTCCGCGACTCAATTTCGGGTCTCGTTAATCAAACTCTCCACACTGGTGTTGTCGTCGATAAAAAAAAAGGGAAAAAGAGATCACAAAGGGATTTATTTTCCCTTTTTATTTTTTATAAGGTCCGAATATCCGATGGGATAAGCCGTGGATGGATTGAATTTAATCTCTTTCGTCACATTCCCTTTATCAAACGCTGGGGTGTATTTTTGGTTTCGTAACGCAAATGATCATATGGATTTGGTTGATCATAGGTGTCGTCTGGATTGATTATAGTTGATTCTAAGAAGATTTGTGGATAGTAAATGTTTACTAAATAATATTATTTGATGGAGTATTGTTTGCAAGTATAAAACAATGTAGAAATATTAATAAATGCACACTTATGTAACGATACAATTTAGTTCTGTGTGTGACGGTAGAAAATCTAAAAATATATTATTTGTATTTTGTAATTGTTTTTACTTTTAACAACTGATATTCATTGATCAGTAAAGGTTTATGGTTACCATTTTCTTTGGAAACTGTATTTAAGAAATCTTGAAGGGTCAAAAAATTTACTAATTAACTGATTTGTTTGTTGCGGTGGCTTACAGGTATCGTATCCCCTTCGTAAGCCCGAGATAGATTCCGACGAGAGCTTGAATTAAAATTAATAAAAATGCTTAAATTTGGTAGTGAGTTTGCCGATAGATGGTGCCACTATGAAATAGAACTCAAATTTGGGACTTCCGGTACTGCAAAGGCTAAGTTGCTAAAATGCAGCCCATTGGGGGGGGGGAATTAACTGGTTATTTTGTTAACGTGCGACGGGTCCTATTAGAGCCCTTCAATCCTTTTGGGGGGGGGGAATAACTCTTAAACTGTCGTTAGCTTAAAACCACCTACCCTTTGAGAAAACTTGATTTTAAGCTAATTTGAGAGCTACTTAAACCCTAGCAAAGTAAGTGTTAGAGAGTCTTTGGCTGCCATTGTAGTGAGATTTACGAAATTGCTTTCGGAAGCTTTGGTGCTCTTTGTTACGAAGCTTAAGACCCGAATATCAAGTTGACTCTGGTGAGATTCAGCAAGTGCTGATTCATCAAATTGCAACCGGATAATTGTTTAATTATTTGTCGTAGGAATTTAGGGTATCCAATCAAAATACCTCACCAATGTGATGATATTGAGGCTTTTAACATTTAACGTGCATCAACCCCTTTACATATACAAGGGGATTTAAATGGCACTATGTCTCAAACCCAAGACTTAATAGAAAAAACACCAGTCAAGTTTTCCTTGGCATGATCACAAAGATACCAACCACCCACACATTCATATTTAAGTAAAACTTGTAGGGCCTACCAATGAGATCTATGGCATATTTGTTCAAACTGGTTCAAAGACAATGAGGTCTGTGGTCTATTTGACTAAACTGGTTCTTAAAGACAGTGAGATCTGTGGCCTATTTGATTAAACTGGTTCTTAAAGGGGGCATATTTGATTATACTGATTCTTAAAGACAATGAGATATGTGGCCTATTTGATTAAACTGGTTCTTAAGGTCAATGAGATCTGGGGCATATTTGATTAAACTGGTTCTTAAAGACAATGAGATCTGTGACCTATTTGATTAAACTGGTTGTTAAAAACAATGAGATGTGTGGCATATTTGGTTAAACTGGTTCTTAAGGACAATGAGATATTTGGCATATTTGATTAAACTGATTCTTAAAGACAGTGGGATATGTGGCATATTTGATTAAATTGGTTCTTAAAGATAATGAGATCTGTGACATATTTGGTTAAACTGGTTCTTAAGGACAATAAGATATGTGGCCTATTTCATTAAATTGGTTCTTAAAGACAATGAGATCTGTACATATTTGATTAAACTAGTTTCTTAAAGACAACGAGATCTGTGGCACATTTGGATGAATTGGTTCTTAAGGACAATGAGATCTGTGGCATATTTGGTTAAACTGGTTCTTAAGGACAATGAGATCTGGGGCATATTTGATTAAACTGGCTCTTAAGGACAAAGGAATATTTGATTATATATATATATATATATAAATATATATATATATAAATATATATATATATATATAAACTATGACATATTTGATTAAACTGGTTCTTAATGAGAATGAGATGTGTGGAATATTTGATTAAACTGGCTTTTCGGAGTCTCAGGGGTGTTAAATTTCTCTAGAGAGCTAAAAATATAAACACTATTCAAATACATATACCACTTTGAATTTAAAATTAAATAATTCGAATCTTTTACAAATTACTTATAAATGAATGGGCTTCAGAAAAGGGTAAAATGTTTAAAATACAATCATAATTTTAAAAATTATAAGCATATGAAAAGAAATATTTTCATAAGAAATATTAATTAAGTTTTACGTTGTGCAAAACTATTTTCTAAGGTAGTAGATTTAATTACTAACAATAAGTTGATTTATAAAGTTACATGTATCCTTATTATATCGTAGTATTTTTAAATAAATAGAATAAAAAATTCTATTTTTAAAAAGTACAAAAAATTGTATTTCACAAATGTTTTTAAAAATTTCAATACTTTTCAAATATTTTTTGAAATACAAAAGATATATTATTGTTAAATTACTTGGAGTCAAAGAGTATGATACATTTTATAATTATATACAGTTTTATACATAAAAGGCTATTATTTTAGAAAATAGCGTGCGCAACGCAACAATTACTTAATATTTATTGCAAAATTATTTCTTATTTGCATATGCTTATAATTTTAGAAATTATGATTATATATTTCAAACATTTTGTACTTTTTTGAAACCATAATCCTCTGTATATAAGGTGTTAAGGATTCGAATTATTGAATTTAAATTTAAATGATGTATACCTGTTTGAAAATTGTTTATAATTTCACCCCTCGAGACAAAATTAACACCCCTGAGATCCTTCAAGACAATGAGATTTGTGGCATATTTGAATAAACTGGTTCTAAAACACCTTGTGCATTTTGTAAGTTAGGAGAATAACACATCACCTTGTGGACAGGTTTTACCAAATGGTTCTGATTTAAGAATATGAGATCCACATGAAGTTGATCCACAAGATAAGAAAAGAAAAATAATAAATAAGAAAAATTGCACGATTCCTTATAAAAATATTCTCTCCCAAACAGTTTTTAGGTTCATTCCCTTCTTCAAATTGCTGATTCAATTAAAGAGCTCATAATAAAGACAAGAATTCGAATTTTTTAAAAAAAAAGATTAAACAAATAGCAGTTTTAAGTATGAGTACTTGCATTATCCACGTAAATCTAGATCTTGGAAATTCGATCACATAGTTGTGGTTGGCAACGAAATGCGATTGCTTAAAAAACCCAATTATTACTTGTTCAGAAGCTCGATACACCCACAGCTAGCTGTGGAAAAATTCTCACCCCAAAGTTCTCATATTACACTCTTACCCAACAGTTGGGGTAGCGAACATTCTTTTGTCCGGAAGTTTGGGGTGAATGATCGCAAATTGCCACAGTAGGGTCAGTTAACGATGTCCGAAATAGAAATCTAAGGTTAAGTCAAAAATAGCTACCTCATAGATAATTCAATCCCCGTGTGATTCCCGGGAATTGGAAAAAGTACAAAAATCTTATGATTTCCCGGGAAAGAAACCCTACTCAAAATGTATCATGACGAGTCTGATAACTCAAAATATCACGAATGTATTTCTATAAACTTTTTGAACCTGATATTTATGGTATTTACTAGAAAATGACTAAAATATTTCTTATTGTATGAATACTTTTTGAGTTATGGCTTGTTATTTAAATAATGGTCTCATAAAGAATGTAGCATTTCTTTTAATGTTTACTCAATCAGCTCTAAAATTTTCAAATTTTAATAAAACATTAAAATATTAGTACATTTTCTAGATAAATGCCTCTAATTTGTTTTAGTAATACTTTTACTAATATATGTTTATTACTTTTCTCTCTAATGCTTTGAAGTTTTTCAGAAGTATTGCTAAAATTTCACTTATAATTGTGATTTTTGTAAAATTCAGGTTACTTATTTTAAATATTGATAGTTAAATAGTAATATTAATTGGTATTGAGTCCTAAGAAAGCATTTATAATGTTTTAGTATGCTATTTTGTTAAGAAGTACTCCGAACGTTTTCGGATACATTAAAATTACGCAATTCACTCCCCAATGCTACCGTTTTCCACGTACACTTGTGCATGTGATGGATTGGGGTGGGGGAAGAAAAGGAATAATTAAGTAAACCTTTCGTAAACATTGTCAAAGTCTTTTCTTACCTTTCCAAAGCGTTCAGAATAATTTTCTGAGTTGAAGTGCCTATGAAAGATCGTACTGCGGCAGGGCGTATATATACGTTCGTGGAATTTAATGACTTTGCAAAGTGAGACGTTTATAAACGCAGGTGACACTTAAGAGGTTACAGTCGTATTGTAGCTTTAGCGTCAATGTATAGTATTATTGAATTCAATACATTGTTATTGTATGGAGGAAACATTATTTTGATTGAATATTATTTTACAAATATTGAAAGTTTGAGAAGCACTTCCCGAGTGCAACGCTTTTTTTTCCATAGGTGCTCGTATACGGTTAGTGCATCGCGCTTCCACACCACAGGTCCGAGGTTCAAACCCCGGGCTGGGCAAGGTTGACTCAGCCTTTCATCCCATCAGTGGGTCGATAAAATGAGAACCAAGCTTACTTGGGGACAAACACTGGGGGTTTCGCTTCAGGCTGACCACCTGATCGGAACATCTGCTCATGCAGCCCAGCGCCCAATGGTCACGTATACTGAGATGGGCACAGTAGGCCTTGGCCTCATGGGCTGTTGCGCCACTGAGTTTGAGAGAGAGCTCGTATACGGTGTATTGGGGTGAAGAAAAAGGCTCAAATAAGCGAATTCATGTGTCCAACCATTCCCAAAAGCTTCATCATGAACGGTTGAACGGTAAGACAAAATGGATAACAGACACAAATATTTATTTTTATTATAGATTTAAAATCATAAATAGCTAAGCTAAAGCTGGAACTATACGAAACACAATCATTAAGTTAATAAAATAGTTTTAGAAAAGAGAAGGAATAAAACGTTCATGGATTCAATGGAATTTTCTTCTCCAGGTGGCAATCTCTTTATTTACTTGACAAATCTGTACTGAACGAACTGTAAGTTAATTGAGCGGAAAGAAAACACTGACTCAATTTCAAGTCTCGTCCATCAAACTCTCTAAGCTACAGTTGTCTTTCGAAAAAAATTTAGAAGCGGGCTTGTTTTTGTTTTCTGTTTCCGATGTCAAAATGCACGATAGGGAATTAGTCGTTAAAGACTAGAAGTTTTATTTTCTTCTGTTGTTTGAACAATTGCGATAGATAATTCTTACTTTGGAAAATTTTGAAACGGAGTGTAATGTTCCTTTTTTCAGAACGAGAAAATTTCTGATGCCGTTTTAGGTTAAAAAACTTAACCTGTTCCTTTTGTAGTATCTTAATTAATTGAAAAGTTGTATAAACGTAGTATTTGCGAGTACATACTGTGAGAAATTTATAAAAGAAACTTCAGACTAAATTAATTTCACGCAAAGAATTTTGGGTATGCGACTCAATTTATTTTTCTCGTGAAGTCAATAAAAAACAATTGCAGATTTCTATGAAATAAATTTGTTTCCAGTAACGAAGGAAATACTTAAGAAGCGCTTTATAAAAGTTGAAATGAAATACAGAGTGTCCGGGCTTAAAGTATCCAAAAGTTAAGGCTTATTATTACAGAACTATCCATCAGAATGTAATAAACCTTTCATCCATGGTTTGGCAAATTCTCCGAGATTTTTTGGGGTCTAGTCCGACTGGTCACACTTGAGCGTATTTTTCGACTACGCAGACGATAAACTTGCTACACTGACTTCACTAGTAAAGATGCGGATACTAGAGCAAAAGGTGCAGTGCGTACTTTGGTATGAGAAATTTAAATCAGTCTTACATCTATAGCTACGAATTCGAAACGAATGTAATGTCGATCTTCCGACAACAAAATCTATCCATCACTGGGAAAGAACTTAAAGGTATCTGAACACTTAGAAAATGTCCAAATTCAGTCAAGACAGATATTTTTGTTTTTCATTTTATTGAATAGAGCTAACTTTTGACTTTACGAAACATACTTTGTTTTGTTCTACTCTACCTAGAGGCCACATTACAATCAATTTAATAAAGTTAGAAACACCGGAAGTGGGGTTTTGATCTACCAGAAGTGGACATTTAAATTGCTCAAAATCTATCATGGTGAGTCTGATAACTCAAGATATTACGAATGTATTTCTATAAAACCTTTTGAACCTGATGTTTATGTTATTTTCAAGAAAATTTACTAAACTATTTCTTATTGTATGAATACTTTTTGAGTTATGGCTTGTTTTTTAAATAATGGTCTCATAAAAAGTGTAACATTTCTTGTAATGTTTACTCAATCAGCTCTAAAATTTTCAAATTTTAATAAAAAATTAAAATTTTAGCACGTTTTCTAGATAAATGGATCAAATTTGTTTTAGTAATACTTTTACTAATATATGTTTATTACTTTTTTTCTCTAACTGCTTTGAAGTTTTTCAAATATATTGCTAAAATTTCACGTATAATTGTGATTTTTGTAAAATGCAGGTTATATATTTTAAATATTGATAGTTAAGTAATAATATTTATTGGTATTGAGTCATAAAAGAGCATTTATATTGTTTTTAGTATGCTAATTTGTTAAAAAGTACTCTGAAAGTGTTCGGATACCTTAAAGGAGACGGGAACTTTGGTATCTTAAAAATTGGCAAGTATCTTTAAGCTTTCGTGATAGGAGACACTGTTGATCGTGTGTGTGATTCATTTTGTAGGAGTCATAATAAGTATATTAGGCAAACCAGTAATGACATTCCATTCTGTTCGAACACGTCTCTGTACACTCTTGATTGATTTAAATTCCGTTAAGTTTTTAAGATGTAATATAAACACCTAAACACTAAAAATACCTATGCCGATATTTTAATGAAAACAAAATCTTCCTTCTTAATAAAATTTCAATATCTTTTTAGCACTAAAAGAGCATCAGCAACAACCTATTTGGAAACTTTGTAAATATATTGTGTTCACAAAAGAATAGAGTTTTGAAGAAGGTGTTTCTTCTAAAAATCTCATAAGGTTTCGCTGAAAGAAAGGATACACAATAAGAACTTTATTTTGTTACATTACATAGAATGTTGTTATTCCTCAGTATTTTTCTTTTTAACTGAAAGGTAAATATCGTAAGAGTTTCCACTTTCAAAGCGAAGGAATGGGCTGGTCATTTCCTGGATATTTCTTCTTTCTCATTTTATGTAGTAGGCAATATAGAACTTTATCGTAACAGGGATATGATGCACAGTAAAATTACTATTTTAACAAGAATCTCGTATACTATGGAAAAAAAAACACGTACGCAATCAATAATTTCTCAGAAAAGATTTTCGATGTTTTGTAACAAAATACTTTATATCGAGAATGTATATAGTTTTCCTTTTATACTATGCTTTAGTAAAACATTTATATTTGGCAAAAAATGCAATGCACGTGGAATTTTAAGAGTATGATATTTAAATTTTAAATCTAACGTATAACAGATTGCATAGATCACTTTAAAATTACTAAAATGATCTTCGAATCATTTCCTTGCTGGCATTACAATTATTTGATCGCTATTTGTTATTCAAGATTCTCTTTCACCAATTTTTATACATTTTTAGAAATAAAGTAATACATTTATTTAAAAAATAACCTTAAATCGATAAATGGTTAAATACTACATAAATGCTCCTTTACGAAGGTTGTAAAAATGCATGATTAGCTACCAAAATCGCTAAATGCTAGCAATAATTAAGAAGTCTCGGGAGTGTTAACCTTTTAATTTTTCGAATTTTCGAAAAAAAATATATGTTGTATTTCGTTTTCTTCTGAATATTTTGATACTAACCACGTGACAATACTCCAAAAACTTTGAAAGTTATTCAAAAAGTTCAAAACAGCAATTTAGTAGAATCAGATTTTAAATGGACCCAGCTACGACCACTTATTCTTGATTTCTGCATACGTTTCACTTTTCTGTTTTTAATAAGCCTCATGAAATATTTTAAGCGCTTTGGGTGAATCAAAAGGAAGCTTGCAACTCAACACATTCCTTCTGATGTATTTTCTTTTTGTTGGGTTTATTTTAGCACGCGTTTTTTTTGAAAACACTTATCGAAATCAAAGATTTTTGTAGTATAATACTTATCATTCGAGAATTTGATTAATGAATACTCAGAAAAGAGCATCGGCAAACGCCCCGAGAAAACAAAATTTAGATGAAATAAATCTGTTAAAGTAAGCCATTCACATGTTGCAGAAAGGAAAGGTACAAGTAAGTGTGATTCAATTAAAAAGTTCTCAAGAATTCAGACTTCATTAAAGTCAAACTTTGTTAAGGTAAGTGAAAACTTCAAGGAATATCGTATATTTTTTTATTTTATTTCAACCCTTAGCTCAATTTTGTCAGTGTCATGTTGTTAAAAAATATCTTAAGTCATTAACAATTAAAGAAAAATGAACTCGTGGTTTATGTTTGAATTTTGAAATAAATTGTGAAAACTGTGAAAGTGTTTGTACTTTTTCAAGCTGCGAAAGCACTAGGAATAAAAATAACGCTCCAGAAATTAACCGAAGATCTATTTTAGCATAGGCCAAGGTTTAGAGGCCTTAAAGCCTTTTGTGCTGAGATGAGTCTTCCTAATCCTGTTGAACAAGAATTATATATAATGTTATTAATAATAAACTTTCACTTATTACGAAGGAAATGAAAGAAGGAAGCATGAAGAAATTTCTTCGTCACCTGATAACCTTTCAACGGTAAGTGGGGATGGGACCTGGAAGACGAGAGGATGTTCATCGTTGATTTAAGTATGTACTGTAATAGGGGCCGAAACAGGTACGGTTGTGGATAGTGAAGTGTTATCCTCATTTTGCAAAGGATGTGACAGCTATAAGGGGATATAGTTTGGTATGAAGTACAAAAAATGGCAAAGAATGTATAAGATTTCACGTAGAAAAAGTCATTCTGGCTCTGCTGGTAAGATGGAGGTTCATGGGATGTTGAGAATTTTTAATCGATCAGAAAAGCTTCACAACCTAAAATTTTCCAATTATATAGGAGATGGCGACACAAAAACATTCAATGCCCTTTCTGAAAACAAGCCATACGGTGATGACCATCTTATTCAGAAAATAGAATGTCTTGTGCAAAAGAGAATGGATACAAGACTTTGGAAGCCTAAATTAGTATCTGTAAAAATAAAATTATCTGATGGTAAAAACTATAGGGGGTAAAGGTAGGTTAACTGATAGTTTAATTGATGAGCTTGCGCATTACTATGGCAATTCTATTCGATGCAATTCTACTAGTGAACAGGAAATGAAGAAAGACATTTGGACTGTTTGGGGTCATTCTTGCATCACTGATGATAAACCCAATCACTGGTTTTGTCTTGCAACTCCAAATACATGGTGTAAGTATAAAGCTGCAATTAATAATAAAAACTCACAGACACAAAACCTTCATTGCTAAAGCAGTTCGAGATGTAATTAAGCCTGTATTTGCAGACTTATCTCATCCTGCACTCCCGAAGAAAAGTTTAGGTGGTAGGACGCAGAATCCAAATGAAAGTTTAAATTCATTAATTTGGAAGTTTTGTCCTAAGACGATTAATTCTGGTCTTCAGATTGCAGAGATTGCTGCAAATCTGGCCAGCAGCAGTTTTAACGATGGAAGTCAAATGCTCATTACTTTTTTAGAAAAATTTGGTTTAAAAATGAATAAAATGTTTGCATATCACTGGCTGAACGTGGCAATCGTCGAATTTTTATGTGATGAAAGAGGAGCTTAGCATCATCTTTTGAGGCTCGTAGAGCCAAAAAAAATTTAAAAAGACTAAAGAAATTGAGGTATTTGAGCAACATTAAGATACAACATATGATCCTGGAGCATTTTAGCATGTATGTTTCAAAATTTATTTCCTCAAATTACGTTTAAAACTTTAAAGTTTTTTTTCTCAGTTTGTGTTTTTTTCACTT
>BMAO01028570.1:0-24805 GCA_019973975.1 Trichonephila clavata | reverse complement strand
GCAAGGTCATACATACAGACATCCATTTTTATATATATATTATGTAATTGATAATCCAAAATAAAATATTTTTTAAAAATTGCAAATGTAAAATGCATTGTCTCATTTATACTTACCTTCCAATTTTTAAGGTGTATATATGCAGCTATATAACTTATGATGTATTACGTATGATGCCACATTTGATTTTTAAATTAAATTCACATAATTTGGTATTCATATTTTAGCATTACGCATTACTAATTTGGTTTCTCGCCTTTAGTAACTCTATCATGTGTTTCTGCTAGTTTAAAAATGAATCAATAGAGTTACATATTGATCAAATTATTTGAAGAAATCAAAAATGATGACATTTTTAAGGGCATTATAACATTTAATTCTTAAAATTATTTTAAAAATTTTTAATTGAAAAAAATAATTTTTTAAATTATTTTAGACATTTTTAAAGACAACATTTTATGGAAACAAACACCGTAAAATCCAGCGTAAAAACGCGCATCTATACTTTTAAGCTGCATTTTTATATTTTATGTATACTCGCCGTATAACGCGCACTCTTTTTTACAAAGAAACCTGATATGCACGTAGCAATATTCCTATTTTTTGAAGTCATTCATTCGAGGTATTATTCCAGACTTTTGAGAAAATAGTATACTTCTAGAACTACAACCTTTAAATTCATAAGGTATGTCATTATTCTAAGTAAACAGTATTCGATATATGTTTTATGTCAATCTCTTTTTATTTTTAAGCCATCATTTTATACCCACGTATAACGCGCCCCGTAAATTTTGATCTTGTTTTTTCAATCCTACATTTGCTCACACTCTCTCTATCTATATATATAAGGAGAAAAGCGACTCACTGACTGACTGACTAATCACGATATCTCTGGAACTATTCAACCTACAGACTTGAAATTTGGTAGACATGTTCCTTTCATAGAGTAGACATCAGCTAAGAACGGATTTTCTGAAATTCGAAACCCAAGGGGCGTTACGGGGGGTTAAGGGGCGTTAAAAATAATTGTTTCCGTGTTTAAACTACTCAATGTACTATTTGAAATTGGGTAAGCAGATTCTTTCATACAGTAGAGATCCGCTACAAAATGAGTTTGGTGAAAATCGACCCCCAAGTGGCGTTGCAGGGGCTTAGGGGGCGTTATAGATAATTATTTCCATTTTTAAACTATTTGACGCACTGTCTTTAAATTTGATCAATAGATTCCTTTCGTAGAATAATGATCAGTTACAAAACGGGTTTTGTGAAAACAGACTTCTAAGTGGCGTTGCGGGAGATTAAGGGGCGTAATAGATAAATATATCCGTTTTTAAACTACTTCACCTACCTGCTTGAAAATTGCCAGGAATGTTTCTTCATGGAGTAAATATCCGCTACAAAATGGGATTTGGGAAAATTGACCCCCAAGGGTGTTGCGGGGGCGGGGGTTTAAGGGGCGTTAAAATTCCGATTTTTAAGTTATTAGACGTACAGTCTTTAAACTTACTAACTGGATTCCTCTCATAGTGTAGAGATATGCTACAAAATGGGTTTCGTTAAAATTGCCCCAAGTGGCGTTGCGAGACTTACGGAGCGTTATAGATAATTATTTATTTTTAAAACTATTAGACGCACAGTCTTTATATTTGATAAGATATTTCTTTCATAGAAGAGAGATCAGCTATAAGAAAGTTTTGTGAAAGCAGTCCTCTAAGTGGCGTTGCAGGGGATTAAGTGGCGTAAGAGATAAATATTTCGTTTTTAAACTATTTGAACTACCTGCTTGAAAATTGGTAGGAATGTTTCTTTCATGGAGTAAATATCCACTACAAAACGGGTTTGGGGAAATTGAGCCCCAAGGGGTTGCGGGGTTAAGGGCAGATATAAATAATTATTTCTATTTTTAAACTATTAGACGCACAGTCTTGAAATTCGGTAAGCAGATTCCTCTCATAAGATAGAGATACACTACAAAATGTGTTTTGCGAAAATTGACCCTAGGTGGCGTTGCGGGAGTTCAAGGGCGTTATTGATAATTTTTTTTTTGCATTTTTAATTTATTGGACGCACAGTTTTCAAATTTTGCTAAGCAGATTCCTTTCATAGAGCGCATTTCCCCTACAAAATGGTTTTGTGAAAACAGACCCTTAAGTGGCGTTGCGGGGCTCAAGTGACGTTATAGATAATTATCCCCATTTTTAAACTATTAGACGTACAGTCTTGAAATTTGATAAGCAGATTCCTTTCGTAAAGTAGAGGACTGCTACAAAATGGGTTTCGCGAATATCAACTACAATTTTAATTTCGGGAGATTAAGAGGTGTAATCGATAAATATTTCCATTTTAAACTATTTGATCATCCTGCTTGAAAATTGGTAGGCATGTCCCTTTTATAAAATAGAGTTACTCTAACAAAGAGTAAACGAAAATTGATCCCATGGATGGTTGCGAGCGGTCAAGAGGAGTTACAGAAAAAAATTCCTGTTTTTAATTGTTAGACCCAAATACTTGAAATTTGTTAAGCATGTTTCTTTTGTTGAATAGGATCCACTAAGAATATATTTAAGCAAATCAAATTCTGGGGGGCGTGCAGGGGGTTACTGGGACGTATTGACAAAAAAAATTCTTTTTTCGAGCTACATGGACTATAATAATGAAATTTGGTTTCCATTTTTCTTTTGTTGAATTGAAATCCGCTAAGAGCGGTTATTTTGGAAAACGGCTCTCAACGGGATTACGTGGATATTGATAGTAAAACTTTTGTTTTTTTCTCTTAGATTTAGACTTGAAATTTGGTTTGCATGTTCAATTTACGGAGTAGAGATCCACCGAAAATTGGTTTTGCGGGAATCCACTTGGTTTTTGGGTTACGAAAGAGCAAACATCATTCTATACTTCAATTTTAGAGATTTTTAGAAAATACAAATTAGATGAGTTCTGCCCTTTTTTTTTATCAACAGGTGACAGTTAAAGGTATAAGTATATTTTTCAATACAATCGAATTCTTAATGCTTGGACTTAGATATCAATAGATTATACATATATATAAGCAGTAAAAATTTATAAAACATCATGAAATACCCAGCGAAGCGGGCGGGTAACGGCTAGTATTTATATATATATTTATCTGTTCGAATTTTCAATCGTTAATAAAATTTTTCTATCATCAGTTAAGTTCAAATAATTTTTTAAAACTTGTAGTGGATGACACTGATGTTAATATAGTTTTTAAATATTAATCATTAATTACCGGTTAATTAAATTAATTTCCAGTTTTCGACGCACACTTAGAGTTATCTAGATTGTTCTATCAATGTAACTGTTAAAACAATAACAAAAGTTGGTGTCGAAAACTGGTTTACAGCCAAACCGGGTGTGCATTGTTACAACAATGCAGACAAATCATCTCTTTATTCAGTTCCTATTATTAGTTCGCTCTTTCCCTATGTACATATATATTTATGTATACATACACACACACACACACACATATATAAATATATATCTTTAGATTTTCAATCTTTAATAAAATACTTTCTATCCATCCATTCAAAGTAGGAATTGACTTAAAATTTTTTTTATTACTACTTATTGGGTTAAAAGTGCGCGTTATGCGCTGTGTTTTACGGTATTTATCATAAATAAAAAACGAATATTTAATTTGGGAATTACGAGTATTATTTTAAAGAAATGTTTTAACTTTAAATAAAAGAGCAGGGAAAATTACAAGACACTACGTTTTTTCCCCCCTTCTTCGCTCAAGCATAGTTACTGTGGCAAATCCTTAAACTTTTTTACTGAAAGATAATATGAGAATATTTTATTTAATGAAATGAATTCAAAATAATACAATAATTCATTAATCCGAAGACGGCTAAAGCTATGTCGGCCTTCTCGTAGACAAAAAGAAAACCGTCAGCTTCCCTAGCGGAAACGGCATCTGAAGCAGTGGCGTAACGAAGAAGAAAGGGACCCCCCCCTCCCTGCAAAGTCAGGTTTTTCTTTCAATATTTTATAAATTGGTTAAATACGTACTTGGCATCAATCAGTCTTTGGTCCCCATAGAATAATGCCCACCCCTTCCCCCAATAATGCAGGGGTGTACGTCACGCCACTGATCCGAGGACAGGGTAAAGGGGGGGGGGCACAAGACTCGTTTTTACTGGATCTTCATTCAATAAAAGAAACATGTTTTCCCAAGTTTCAAATCTGTAGGTCTAATAGTTCAAAAACAGGATTTTTTGTGTATACTCCTCACCCCCCAATGCCTTCGGGGGGGGGGACGTTCTTGGCAGATCCCTAATTAAAAGGAATATTCCAGCCAAATGTCAAACTTATAGGACTAATACAGAGGTGGGCATTGTCGATCGCGGTTGACCAGGAGACCGCCAAGACGTTTTGGTTGACCGCCTGAAGATTAGCAGTTAGTAATTACACATCGAACTATTCAAGATTGGCTGACAGTATGCAGACTAAGTCTTCCACTGACTATAACTATGAGCACTTCCTGTAGACGAAAATGTTTTATTTTTTAATGTAGTTTGAATTGTTTCGTAACAAATGCCATCATTTGATATTATGATATTTGTGGCTGTTATTATGCTCTAGTAACTTATACTTAAAACAAACTTATACTTTTAAGACCGCGTTTTAAGCGAAACGTGGTCTTAAAAGTATAAGTTTATTTTGTTGTAGTTATGAAGGAAAGTATATATTCCTTATTTATTATTAAGGGGTATCCAACTGCCCTAAAATTTTTAATATTGCCAAATTTTTTTATGATTTTATTTTGAGGCCATTTTTGTTAGCTTTACAAAAAATACCAAGTTTATTATTTTGCGTTTGCTATAACAAAAACAGTAAAAGCAGATGCCATTACTTTCAGCAAGATGTCATACTTTAAAACGCGTTTTACTCGAAATAAGATTTTTTTTTAAATGCTCAAAGCTCAAACGATTGCTAAAAAAGTTTTGAAAATAATTAACTGAATTTTTTGGGTGTGTTCTGTATAATAGTAAAAGTGTTTTAACCTTCAGATTTATCAATCACTGTCTTATTACAAATTTACAGTCCCTTATGTGAATATAATCGCTGATTTTTTTAAAGCAATTTCATATAATAACTAAGATAAAGTGCTCTAATTTTTGTAAAAATTAAAATATCTCTTATCCCGAAGGTCATTTCAAAAATGAATAACATAGCAACACATCAGAATTGAAAATTTGTTCATAAACTTTTGGTACAAAAGGGTCGCGTTTAAGCCTTTTTGTAAATTTTTACCAGTTTTTTTCCCATTTTTGTAATAATAATTTCTTTTTTTTCTTCTTAACTTTAGTATACTTTTCTTAAAATGTACTAAACAAATCTAAAAACAACAAAAAAACCTCCATTTCTTTAAAAAAAAGTTGTCGCAAGTAGTCGGATACCTTAAGTAATAATTAAATGTTGTAAACCTTTTTCTCTTAGCTCACCGCACCTACGCCACTAGATCCGCAACACCTTGAAAAAATTAGAAATAGCCCATACCCCGCAAAAGTTTGCCCGCCCCTAGTCTAATATTTCCGTAGATTTCGTGTAATGAGAGAATCGATTTCTCCTACATATAGAGAGATAGAAAAATTGAATGCCTTTTGTTTACTCAAATTGATCGTGTGAAAAACGCATTGTTGCATGTGTGTTTTATGTATCGGTAATTTTAAAATGATAAAATCTTGATTGTTTGTAAGAACCATTACAATACCGACGCGCGCGATGTTTCTCTTTTTCTTTGTTTCTCTAAAAACTAGAATGTTTTTCTTTTCGCTTCCTTTTCAAGCAGTGAAGAAATCATTGCGTTCTTTTGTTTTTTGGCAATGATTAAGCGCAAAACTATATTTGCTGCTCTTGGTGGACGCAAAGAAAGTATTAAAACGTTTTTAAATAACCGAGATAAACTTATTTTTTAAAATGGTTTGATATGAATACATTTCAACACAACACATCATTACAATTTGTATCTATACATATCTATTCAGGGTTTGATTGATTGAAAGGTTGAAGGGATTTAGAGCAACACAGGCTATGATCCCTCAAAAGAAAGAAACAGAACCTAATAGCTTAGTAGATATTAAAAAATTTCATTCCCTTTAAAAAGGCTCTGAATGTTGATTTATTATTCATTGCTCTTTCCAAAACATCTCTAAACGTGATAGTGGAATGTGGATCGATACGGAGAATAAGCCAGAGATTATTACGATGTCTTGTGTATCTTGCTACAGTTTAAAATGATGTGATCCAAATCATTTATACAATTACATGTATTACACATTGCATTATCCTGTAAATTAAATTTATGTAAAAGGCCTGGAGTTATGATCATTTTACTGAAGATTCGAGTGCTCAAGATTTCTTCTCTTCGATTCTCTGTCCACTTTGAAATGATATCAATGGTCGGAATATCACCCAATTTTTCAAAATATTTGCTTGAATAAAAATTTTCATTAATTTTTTGAATTCTATTCTGATATATATTTTTATGAATGTCTTCTGAGGCAATCCAGTCAATGTAAACATTGGACTCCGTGACCGATCTTGCGAGATTATCCGCCTGCTCATTCCAAACAATTTTCGAATGTCCAGGAATCCAAAGCAGAATCAACTGTTTAATACAGTTAGACAGCATGTAAATTTGTTAGCAAGTCATGAATTACCTTATGGGATTTGATCGAGTAATTTTGAAGTGCAGAAAGAACAGAAAAACTATCCGACAAAACAAGTAAATTTGCATTAAATTCCACCAGATCATCTAAAGCCTGACAAATAGCCAAAGCTTCTGCAGTAAAAACAGAATTACAATGGTTGATTCTGTAAGCAAATGAGAATTTTGTGATATACCTGCTATTGAAGTAAAGTGATAATTTTTTGAAGCATCAGTAGCTATAATGAAAAAATTTTGAAATCCACGTTCGACTGCTTCATCAAATAAACCGCTTATAGCGGGAGCCGGTAGATTTTTATCTCGAAATTTAAAACTATTGATACAATTTTACATGGAAGGTCTGAAAAGGTAATTAATCTGGGAATTGAAATAATTTGATCACCATCAACATTTAAATCATGCAGTACACTAACGATATTATTTTTATCTTCTTCCAAAACATTAAGATTCATTGTCTCGGGTTATTGTAATAAAGAGAAAAATCACTATTAAGATTTGTGTAATAAAAACTTGTTTGCTAATCTTTTAATTTTATCTGACAGAATTTCTTGACCAGCCAACTTTAGCAGCACAATATTTGGGGTCCATTGGGGGAGACCTAATGCTATTCGGAGGGCTTTAGTTTGGATAATATTGAAAGGTTTTAATTGATTTTCAGACCATTTATTTATTATGTGACAAATGTAATAAAAATACTGCGAATGCTATTATTGACTAAATTAATGAGATCTCTCTTGATCTCGGCCCATAATGTTTATATGCCATGCCTTTCAGTGCGTTGATCCTTTTCAACGCTTTACTGCTTAGTTGATTTTTAATAGAAATATTTTGACAACGTTTAGAAAAATAAACTCCTAAATATTTAACAGAAGATTGCCATTGTAGGGGAAATCCAGCCAACATAATATTAGGAAGCGTATAATTTCTTTTATTTGATAATTCAGCTAATGTACATTTTTCTGGGCTTAAATTCAGTTTCCAATATTTACACCATTGGGAAATTCTTTCCAGAGTATTTTGTATTTTTTTGCAAATAACATCAAGGGATTTATGAGAGCAATATAAAAATATATCGTCCGCATAAATCAAGCATTCAACTTCCGTCTCTAAGGTTTCAAAAAAAATCATGCATATAAATAGTATACAAAATAGGAGAGAGTACACTGCCTTGAGGAAGGCCCTGCGGAATAAGCTTTTTGGAAGAAAAATAACCCCTCCATTTAATTTGGAATGATCGAGATGTGAGAAATTTATGAATCCAATTCGCTAAATTTCCTGCAATACCAATCTGTAAACATTTATGAGTCCATCGACATAAACTGAATCGTATCCACTTTTAATATCTAAACTTATCCCTACAAAAAAAAAATTTCTGTAATTTTGCATTCATTATTGCCTTATGTACAAGATAAGTAGCATTTCTGCTATCTTTGAAAGGAACGAAACCATAATGTATAGGGTGAAGTTTTCTTTCTTTAGTTAAAAAGTAAGAAATCCGATTAGCCAAAATTCTCTCAAAAGTTGTTGAAAATACAGAAGTCAGAGCTATTGGTCTGTAGGAAGACATTTTAGTTTTATCTTTACATTGTTTTTGAATCGGTAGAATGACTGCATGCTTCCAAGAATCTGGAACGATTGCATTATGAAATAAATTTTGAAAATATCTTAAAATTATATCACATTGACCCTGATCAAGATTTTTAAAGAAAATTGCCGTAACATAATCAGCCCCAGGAGTTGTATTTTTTGAATTTTTTATTGCTCTAATTGCAATTTAAAAATAGGGAATGGTTTGTTTAGAAGGTTATCTTTGTTGTAGAGAAAATCCAAAGGAAGGGGTTCATGATAGGCATTTTTTGATGCAAAATAATCTGCAAACATGTCTGCTTGCAATTGAGGATGAGTGATAAACCTATTATTAAGCTGGAGAATATTAAGTTTTTGATCGGTGGCAATAACTGTGGATAATTTTTTCAGAATATTAAAAAACTTCTTGGGATTAGAAACATTATTACATATCTTGTCCCAGTACATTCTCTTAGCATTTTTTATGTAGAATCTAAGTTTGTTCGCATATTGTTTATATTTGATCCATAACTCAGGTGAAATTTCTCTAATAGCTCTCTTCCTAAATATTTTTTTAAGCTTATAAAATCTATAACAAGTACTATTCCACCATGGTGGGAAGGATCTGTTCGAAACCTTAACTTCCCTAATATTACTTGCAATGATTTGAGAAATTATATCGGTAAGATTTTCAGAATTAACTTCTGGATTGCTTAAAATAAATTGCGTTTGGGTCATAGCTGCTTGCCAGTTTACTTTTTTAAAAATTCGTTTATTTGAACTGAGGAGAGAAAGTTCTGTAATAATTGGACTATAATCACTTTCAAAAGAACAATCTAAAACATAACTATTGCAGTATCCAGACATGCTTGAAGTACAAATTGTAAGATCTATCAATGATGCTGCACCTGCCGAACTTTTATATGTGGGTTGAGTTGAGTTGAGTGAATATTAACGTCCCACTGTTCAGCTACACGAGGGCTTTTGGGGACGGTCCGTGTAATTTTGAACCATGGTCAAGTGACGCGGACGACACCTGAGCTGGCACCCCCCTCTCCTAACAACCACACCACACCAACGGGAGGACGTTTGAGCTCTCGACAGATTTAACGTGCATCGCTCCCCTACACGGCGGATCTTTAGTGGTACTAGGATCGAACCCATGACAAACTAGCCATGATCCGATGCCTAGACCACTCGGCCACCGCGGCCTTTTTATATGTGGGAATAGTCGTGTTAAGAAGAACCAAGTTAGAATCAGTAATCCATTCAATAAAATCATTACTATATCTCGAAATGTGATCCGATCCCCACATCGGGTGATGAAGGTTAAAATCACCAAAAATGAACATCGGAGCCGTCAGGGATTCAAGAAAAGATTTGATCAGCATAATATTTAATCCCCGTGGGGCGTAAATATTTATAATATAAAACGAAATGTTTCGAACATCAATTTTAATTGCGAGGATTTCTAAGTCTCTTGTTCGTTGAATCAGTATTGGAATTTGTTGTGCAGAAATATTTGAAGGAACAGCTATTATTAAACCTCCACCTGATCGATTTTCTCTGTCTTTTCTAAAAAGGGTTTTATTTCGAAAATTTATATTATCTTGATTTGTTAAAAAGGTTTCTTGAAAAATCCAGATATCTGCTTCAGAAAAGGGAAGGATACTTAACCATATGAATTTATTTTTGAGGCCTCTGCAATTCCATTGAATTATATTCATAAATACTTAAGGTAGAGAAAATTGAACTAGAAAAAAAAAAAAAACTATCCTCCCTTTGAGGAAAGAAAATCAAACTAATGGAGACAAAATAAAAGGCAATAATTAGCCCACAAAACAAAAACTTGAAAAAAGAAAGGAACGTATTTACAAAAAACATCTTACTTCTGTATTTATCCGATGTCTATTTCTATGTTATTGGATGCGTCGCTTTCACTAGATTCACGGGTTTTACGGATTGAGGAAATGTTATCCACTGCCTTTTTCTTCCGCGATGGAGAATAACTCGATTTCCCCATTTCAAAAACTTTGTTAAGGTGAGAAAGTACCGATTCTATTGTTTTCTGAAAAGCTTCCAAAATGAAAGAGGTTTGCTTTTCTAAAATTGCTTGAAAAGATACCAACATGTTTTCAAGTTTTTTTTCCAAATGGTCCTGCATATCTAGATTAACTGCATTAGTTTGAATTATTGCTGAGTAAGATGCCCTTTTATTATCACCGTATCTTCTTCGCGCCTCTCCCAATGTAAGATGTTCACATTTTAATTCCAATATATTTTTTTCCCTCATGTAATCGGGGCAATTTTGTGAGTTAGCAGGGTGATCCCCTTTGCAATTTATGCACCTTGAATTACTAGAACATTGTCCAGAATGCGAAACCCCACAGTTTATACATATTGTAGTTTTTTCACAAAATCTAGCAGAATGTAAGAAACTAAAACATGTTGTATATTGTCTGGGTTTATCTATGAAATTTTGGATTCGATGATTAATGAACCACAGTTTTACAGATTCTGGTAAAGTCGTCCCGAGTATTGTAATTAATAATGGTGAGAATTGTTGCTGAGTACCATTTTTAACAAATCTTCTCATCTCTATTATTTCTAAATCGTTGGTTTCTTGCAGTTCCTTTGCTATTTCATTCAGGGATATGAAAAGTGGAATTTCATAAATAAGAAATCTAGACGTGATTCCCTCCCAAAGAATATTAGTCTTAACTGGCACATTTAAAATTGTCTCAAGAGATAAAATTTGCGCTGCACATTCTGGATCTAGTGTAGAAAATCTTATCTTTCCCTTACGAGTAAATGACATACTTTTTACATTCTCTTGACGAGAAATTTTTTTTTAAATTTCTGCATGGTAAAAGCTGAGGATTGGACTTTGGTATCTGAGAGGATCCTTGACTATTTTCAACTAATATATTGATTTCAGTTATATTTCTTTGTCCAGCTCGTAAAATAATTTCCGCGTCCCTCACAGAAGATCGGAAGAATTTTGAAAATCCTGATTCCATTGTTAAACTATTGATAATTAAGGGTTGTTCATTAACATCTGAGACGTTGAAGCTAGAATGACTCAGCTTGAGTCCTTTTTCAAAACGGAAAACTAGAGAAAAATAAAAATTGAAACTTACCAAAGAGCTACACCAAAAGAAGGGGAAAAAACCCTCTTGCCTGAAGAGGAAATAAACAAAAAGAAAGATACAAACTTTTATGATTTGAAGAAAAAAGCACAAAAATCACCACGATAGCACGCCACCTTCAACCTTTCAATCCAAACTCCAATCACCCAACTCAAAATGTCAAAAAAAATTCTCGTAACATTAAACGCGGTCACTACAGCAAGACGATCTAAAGGTTGAGTAATGAGTGCTGTTTAAATTCCATCGTGGTACAAGTTCGATATACGGACTTTTTATTGGCAATTTTTTTGGCGCCTTTTTCGGGCGATTCTGCGCCAGATTCTGTCTACCCTGATTCCCCCTGTTTTCCGGTACGGTTCCGCTGGGTTTTCGTTTTATGGCGAATTTTCTAATCAGAGCAGTAATTTTTGAAGTGAAAACTTCTTTAGCGGCGGTGGGCACTTTTTGGAAGGGGGAAATCTTATGGGTTCGCGTCACCGACATGCTCTGACTGGCGCATGCGCAGTGTGCTGTTCGCTTTAGTCACTTTTTGGATGGGTGAAATCTTTTGCGTTCGCGTCACCGACATGCTTATAGCAGTATATCTGTAGCTATACAGTTGGCGTATAGTGCTGTGTATATCATATTAGTGAAATTGAATAGATTTTGGGGGGGGGGCGGCTATGGAATTCTCTCTCAGACTCTTTTCATCTTGGATTTTCAACTGTTCAGACATAGCTATTTCCCGACAAGAATTCACTGACTTATTTCCTGTTATTTCTTAATATTTATAAAGAATAGTTATTTAATATTAATTAATTAATCATAATTATTTAATATTTATCATATTTATTTATTATAATTAATATTTTTATTCTTTATTTATTATTAAAATTTATATTAAAAAATATTTATAAAAAATAGTTATTAAATATTTATTAACGTTTATTTTTAATTATTGATTAGGTTGAATAATCTTTCATTATTAGGTTGTATTTCAATTCTTTTATTATTATTTCCTTATTTCTTATTCATATTACTTATTAATATTTCT
This sequence comes from Trichonephila clavata, assembly GCA_019973975.1. NCBI lineage: Eukaryota > Metazoa > Arthropoda > Arachnida > Araneae > Nephilidae > Trichonephila > Trichonephila clavata. Next base: position 12,360 of record BMAO01028570.1, on the reverse strand, counting down.
TTTTAATTACTGAAAAATTATTTAATTATTGCTTAGGTTGACTTAATTCTGTCATTATTAGAAAATATATTCTTTTATTATTAATGTGCCTTTATCCATATTATTTATTATTATTTAGCTATTTATTAACATTCATTTTTACTTACTGATAAATTATTCCAGTTATAGATTAGGCTGACTATCAATTTTTACATTATTATTATTAATTTACAAAGAGGTTAATTTAAATTTTAAAAACTTGTTATTTTATATACCTTTAAATATTGTAACCTGTTCCCTCTAACCATGGGACTATTTGCAGTGTTTATCCCAAGTATAAGAAAGTTCCTTCAGAAACAGTTCCTGTTTTATTTTCCAGCAAAAAGGCCACATTTGGGGAGAAAAAGGGAATATTTAATCTTGATTTTGTTTATGAAATATGTAGGGATAAGAAACTATTTTTAGATTTTGCAAGAAAAACTCATCTGATTAAATTAGAATTTTTTTACTGCAATTGTAATGTTCTGATGAAGTTTGAGAAGAAAAATTCTATTTTAGATGGTTAATCATAGATTTGCAGAAATTCCAGGAATAACAAGATATGTGGTTCAACTAAAACCATACATCATGGCTTATAGTTCAACTAAAACCATACATCTCTCATGGCTTGTAGTTCAATTAAAACCATACATCTTGGGTTGTGGTTCAGTTGCAGCAAACTAAAATTAAATGAGATTTTTCGTCTCACTTATCATTTGATCATGGGTACCCGAACAAAACAGACTAAAGCTTATTTCTATTTATCTTCTGGTACAGTTGCAGATTGGGGGCAATTTGTCATTGAAGTTATTCTATATTATACAGAAGTCGACAAATCGAATTCAGAGGGGAAGCAGTACACAACAGATCTTGTGAGATTCTAGTCAACATTTCACAGGAATAGATAGAGCCTGGAACTATGATTTTTCCAACAAATGGAAGGCATTTAAAAATTTAGGACAAGAAGGGTTTGATCATTTGAAGTTAAATCATAGCCTTCATTTTGTAAATCCAGTAACGAATTGCCACACAAATACCATAGAAGCCACCCATCCGGTATAGTGGCCAGTGAAGCTGACTGCGGTGACGTAGGGACTGGGTTCGAATCCCGGAGAAGGCATGGATGTTTGTGTTGTAATCCTTTCTTCTGTCTGTGTTGTATGCCCCCGTGTTATACATTGCGTTGTGCACGGGGCTTATAAATGTTAAAAAAAAAAATACCATAGAAGGCACTTGGAAGCATGTTACAGATTCACTCCCTACCTGCAATAGAAAAATAGATTTAAAATTTCATTTGTTGCTGTATATAAGTTTAGAAAATGATGCAAACAGAAGGGGGTGGATTGTTTCAACAAGTTTTTAGAAATTGTTAGGGACATCAACTGGGCTGTTAGGGGCTTAGGTCAAATTCTTTAAAAGGCGAATTTAATGAAGATTTTTTATCACAATCCATCTTGCTGACATGTGATGACTTTGGCCGTTGTGTGACAATTTTTTAAACATAAAGTGCTGCAAGGTAAGTTAATTCTATTTATATTTATTTTATCAATGTAAGCAAGAAAGATTCTCCTTATATTTAAATTATGACTTTAATTTTTTAATGTTAATTTGCTTTCATATGTTTCTCTTTTAGGCTTATGTAAGTAAGTTAGTTTTCTTATTATTTTATTTCTTTAATTTTAATGTTAATTTGCTTTAATATGTTAAATTTAAAAATGTTTCTCTTCTAGGCTAATGATGATAAATAGAACAATTTGTTCATTACTATTCTGAATCACAAAAAAAAAATAGATTTTTATTCTTAAATTCAATGCAGTGTTGCTAAAATAATCATTAACTATTTGCATTTAGTTCTGTAAAAACTTGTCTTTCACTACTTTTTTAGTTTAATATTATGTAGGAAGAAATATGACATGTTTCATTTGTATGCTTCTACTGAAGTTAGAAAGAATCCCACCACATTCATTTTCGTACAGAGGTGGTGGGGGGGGGAGGCAAACTTAGATCGATGACCGGAACTTTGCAAAACTGTTTAGTCGAAGGAAGGGAGGGGGGGGGGGAGTATCGCAGCGTTTCCTGGCGGCTAAGGGGGAAGGAGAGGAAATGCACAACCCTGTACTTCCCTTGGCGACTGCTGTTGCCGGAAAAAAATTCGGCGATTTTTGAAAAAAGTCTGTATATCGAACTTGTTCCATCTAATTTATATAAGCAACACTTTCATACGCCCACTAGGCGACGCTTGTTTTGCGATATAATTATTTGAGATGTACAAACTGCCAAACATAATTTACATCACTATAATAGAACTTGTGGTATCACGACAAGGAATCTTTTTCATACTTTTGCAAAAAAAACTCCTCTAAAATCCTAAAACACATTTCACCGTTTTAAAATACCAATCAAGAGGGAATCCCCAAGAAAACATGCTAAATAAACTAGCGCCACCTAACGCCTATAAAATACATAACAGAAAAAACGGTACCATGCAGAAAATGTTAATGAAACCGACCTATTATTCAGAGAAAAGTTATGGTAGCTACAAAGCTGCAAGAAATATAAACTAAAAATATTTCTTTTTCTGTATAGTTAATGGAAATGTTTATTTTCATGTGTGTGTATTATATTTCTCCACATTAAAAATTGGGAAACTAGCTACACTTTTGGATAACACAGCTGAATATCTAATAATTCAAATTTTTCATGCACTAGGAATAACAAGCAGAGTTACAAAATTTAAGTATTGCATTTAAGTTAAGAATTGAATTATATTTTAACTAAAATTACTGGAAGAGTTTCCTTTCAATGTAACCTGTTTTATAATTAAAGCTCTTATTTAAAAAAGAATATAGAAAATCTGCACTAAAAATAATTTTACTGCATAAACTTTTGAACATTCAAAAATTTATTCAAATCTAATAATTAAAAAGCCCTTAAACACACTAGTAAAAAATAACTCTTATTGAAAGTAACAAAAAATATATTTGCAAAAAATAGTGACTTTTTCCATAAGGTAAATGAACTAAAATAATTACTGGTATAATTCAAAATAAGAATTTTAAAAGTTACCACATTTTTAAATAAATTTTTTTTAGTAACGCAATTTGATTATCTTAGTTGAGGATTGCTAAGAAAAAACGCGGTTAAAAAACGCATGCTGCATTGTGTGCGGGAACTGAAACATTATTCTACAGGGATGACTTGAGAAGTGTACGATGTAAACTTATATTGGTGTTCTTTTTAAACCGAATCATTCATTTGAAAATAGTTAAATTTGTTTTGCTCTTTTTGCAAATGCATTTTGTATTATTTTTAACTATCTTAAAAATGTGACTTTAGTGAGACTTGACAAGTGTACGATGTAAACTTATATTGGAGATCTTTTTAAACCGAATCATTCATTTGAAAATAGTTAAATTAGTTTTGCTCTTTTTGCAAATACATTTTGTATTATTTTTAACTATCTTAAAAATGTGACTTTAGTGAGGAATGTTGAATGGTTGCTGAGTGCCTGTATCCCGCAGGGAAACTTAACCTCCAATCGTTTGGGTATAGAGTTACTTTGACTTAGCTTATTTTTAAATTTTAGCCCAGTACTGTGCTAAATAAGCTTAAGAGTTTTAGAAATAAAGAGAAAAGACTTTCAAGTGAGAAAAAAACATTTACATTATGATTTATGCAAGAAAAATTAGTATGTTTATATTGAAGTAATGACAGTGCATGGAAACTAAAGTGTGGGTGTACATGTTGTAGGATGTGAAACGATGCTGGATTGCTCCGGGAACGATTCATAATCGACTTAATTAGGCAGTGAGAGGAAGTCGAACTCGGAGAACCTGCACGTTCAGAATATCTTCGCGGTTTGAGGGTTGCCTAGACAGGATACAGTCTAATACAGAAGCGAGAATCAATTGACTTAAAAAATTTACAGAATAAAAAAAGGTTAAAAATTTTTCACTTTTTATCGGAAAGATATTTTATCAAAGCAGAATACCCCACAACGTGTAGAAACGGTTTTCGAAAATTTTCAGTCATCAGCAACATTATACCACAATACTTTTGCTCAGAATTAGTTTCTATAACCACAACGTGTAAATGTACAATCTCCTATTTTCTCTCTATTGGATAGGAGTAAAATTTCCATTTTCGCACATAATTTCTATTTAACTACAAGAACAAGCTGTTGTTATTCGAAAATGGTCAAGGTTTTAATGGCAAGAAATATTTTCATGTCAAACTGTCTTTAATACCACACATTAATCATTGCTAATATAAATGGAAAAAAATTGATAATATTCAAACAAATAACAGTAAACATACTTGAAAAATTCGCGATTTTGTGAAAACTTTATTGTTACTCATCACATAAGTGTTTTCCCTCCTCTTTTGAAAAAAGCAATGTTTTCGAATGCCTTTTTGTTAAAATTTACTAAATTTGGTGATTCGTTAAAACTTTTTAATATGTGCAAGTCGTTTTTAAAGTAGACTCATCTGATTAAAAAAATTGGCAGTTATAGAGACTGCCGATGGAAGTGAAAATTTAGAACTTTTAGCTTTGAAATTTCATAATGTTTGAAGTAAAATTATCAACATCAATCTGGTTTTCATATCTATTGACACTCCGAGCAACAATTATATGCATGTGTATATGGTTTTTCATTATTCAAATATATTACGGGCTGTACAAGATCATGACAAAATACAACTCAGCACTACAAAATATAAAACAATGATCGATTCGGTTTTTATGCGATACATGGATAAACTTGAATCAAACATTTTCCTTTCTTACTTTAGTTACCATAAGCCTATTGTATCTTTTTTAGAACAAAATGGAATGATTGAAAGTACAAAAAGTCTAAGCAATTTTGCTCTAGCAATTTTGCAGCCCCGGACAAAAATGAAAAATGCCGCCCCTTCCCAAAGTTAAAAAAATATTATTTAAAAAGATAAATATTCGTCATGAATACACATCTATAAAACTTGAATATTACTTGCGAAGAAAAAAGCAGCATATCAATATAATATAAATATTTATTAAAAGCTAAAACACGAAAATAAAACAAATAACAAAAAAATTACAAAAATTATTTTCTGACTCTTAATCCTGAAAACTTTCTCATAAATTCTTTTAAATCAATTTATTGGGCTATTTCATGTTCGATAGTCAAAGTAGGTAAACCCTTTTATCTATTTTGAAAAAATGTGGACCGTAAAATTTTTTTTAATAATTTTAATTTTGACAACCTCCTCTCTCTATTTGCTAAACTTATTGGCAAAGAAAGTAAAATTCTTAATGCAACAGCAAAATTTGTAGCACACAAATTCTAAAACTGAAATAAATTTTGAAACTTCAACTGGGGCTTTCTTTTTTTCCTATAAAAGCTGAAACTGACATTATCTCATTTGCTAGATCAAGCGCGTTTATATCCTTTCATTTTCTCTATCGGTCAACATCATTTTTAAATTTTTACAGTTTTTAATTAATTAAATTTTTAAGGGTATCTCTTAAATGATATATATTGTACAAAAATTGGAAACAATTACATCTAATTAAATTTGCATTCTAAGGCATTATTTGTTTGGTCCATTGTAAAAAAATAAAACTCTATACAAAATTTTAATTTAGGATCTTCCAACGGATCATCTCATGCTTCGTAATCAAAATTAACATTTTCCTTTCGAACCCTGTGATGTGGCTGTCTTATCTGAAAGTTAGCAGGAATATCAATCTCGGAGGCCAGTCCTTTTGCATCCCAGAGCATTTCATCAAAAGCTACATCCGATCAAAGGTCCTAAAATAAGTCTTTGCCATTTCCTGAGAGTTCCATAGCAGATGGTAGATCGTAATCTTTTGTCTGCAATAGCTGGCTTATCAGATTTATGCTATTTAAGATCTTATACCAAATAATGATGGAGCATAGCAACTTTTGGTTTAATAGAATTTAATAATCCAGACGCCTCATCTCTTATAAAGTTGCTAATTTCAGCATCATCATAAACACTAAATAAAGCATCATAAATACCTCCCAAATGATAAGCGAGTTGCACTTAGTGGTTTTACACAGTTATACCTTTTATATATTTTAATAATATGGGCCAACAAAAAACTGATGATGAAAATAAATAAATAAAATTTTTGAGCTATATTAAAGACTTCTAATTAGCTACAGAATTCTAAGGATGCTTTTGGCATGTCATTAACGACCAAATTTTAAGATTGACTACTACATGGCACGTCGATTGTTTACTGATTTTACGTCCTAATTCAAAACTTTACCCTTGACTTCTCGTCTCTCATATTGGCTCCGTTATTGCCGGCCGGTCCACACATATCTAAAAAATTTAGCCCTAATTTTTTATGTTTCTCTACTATTAAATTTGAAAGATCTCTTCCAGTCAATCTTTCAGTTGGAAGAAACCTAAAAAATTCTCTCAGTTTTAACAATAACTTCATTAGGATTAGATTTCTCAATCCCTACATATCTTACCAAAAGTGTCATTTGTTCGATCTTACTAGAATCAGGGTGCAATCTAAAATTATAGAATAATATTTGGTTTGTTTGAACAATGTGTAACTTAATATTCTCATGTAAAAGAGAAATTGCCTCGTTCTGAATATTTTTCTCTAGATAATGTACTTCAGCTTCTTCCTTTCTTAGGACTCTTCGAACATGCTCCTCCGTTATTGGATCAAACTATTTGTAAAAAAAATACCCTTATTAGAATCGTAAAGTTTGTCACTCTTACCCTCAAGAGTTAAGCAATTTTGAGTAAGCATTTTTAATGTTGCTACAATGCGTAGAAGCTCTTTGCAGTAATAATTAGTCACCGCAGTACTGCATAAGTTAATGCCAACTGCTTTAGAGCATTGTAATCGCTGACTAAATTCAATCCAAGAATTTTGGCTTTGACTATGGTGTTTTGATGTTTCGTGTTTTTTTAGTTTCAACGAGGTGCTTCCAACTTTTAAAATCTTCTGTGGAAAGGGAACTAATTATCTAGCCGAAAAGTTTCAGCAAGACCAATATGTACAATTTGTTGTAATGTAATATACTAACCATTTACGCATAATCATTTAGCTCTTTTTTAAAATTCTAGTATAATATTGCGAACTATATATATATTTAAATCTTCGACCAGTGTAATCATAAGGAAAATCATACTCAGTCAATAGATAAGGGGGTGCTTCTTTTACCAAACAACATGTATCGGCGTCTTCCTGGATCTGAACAAAATACAATCGTTAAATTATCGTGATCTTTGGATTTCTCTGGAGGAGTTCCTCTAAGAGCAGTGATACTACCAGCTCTGTTTATTTCATCTGCAACATCCTCATCATGGAAGAATAAATAAGATTCTAATTCCGTACTGCCTTCCTTTTTTCTATATTGCCTTAAAATTAGTTTCGTGAACTTCCATTGCGTTTTTTAATATGGGCTTGTTTTTCGAGTCTCTTTCTTTTGGATTGGGCATCAGATAATTTTTTTTAAGCCCTCCCTCAAACATTCTAAAATTTACAATTAGCAAGGCAAATGAGGCACAATTTTTTTTATAAATTCTGGGAACCGTAATGAAAGCAGTGCAATGTGGAAGTGGAAGTTCCCTTACGAAATAATTTTCATGTCAATATTTCAATTTAATCCAAAAATAATATTTTACAATACATATTCTCTTAACTATAACTATAGATATATATACAGAAAATCCTTTCATTGACATTAAAATATCCTAGTTTCCTTTTAACTGAGTAATCCTTTGGTTTAAAATCGTAATTCACTTATGTGATTTTATTTATTACACACACTTCTTATTTTATACATGCATTAATAATCTAAATTATCTAGGTTTCCAATGTATAAATAACAATATTTTAAAAAATATTTTCATACAAGTATTTGCGTAAAAAATAAAAAGTATATTTCAAATTCGGTCTAAATGCCGCCCCGGACATAGGTCCGGATTGTCCGGCCCTAGAGCTGCCCCTGACTGGAACATTGATTATTTGCCCTAATATTCTAAACTGACCGTGTTCATGTCTCAATCGCCTAATTTGCATGAAAGGTATTCGTGGAGAAATGAGTCTTTCTGATATCATATCCAAAGTAGGAAGATATGCTGGAATATCTGGGTATACAAAACCATTATATTTTGATAAATTTGGTATACTTTTCCTTTGTCGGCAATTGTAGCATGCTTTAACGTCTTCTAAATTAATTCCCGGTAAAATATTGTTATGCTCAGCAACAGGCTTGCTGAAATCATCTCTAAATCATAATCTATCATAAATCGAACACCCGTGACCGAAAGGATTATCCACGAATCGCTTTTGGAAATTTTTGTGATCAATTTTATGGGAATCATAGTCTTTGTAACGTAAAATAGAATTTATTATCGATTCACGTACATCAGTTCCAACACGCACTAGGCATGTTAAGGGCTCTGTACTTGTTGACTGCACAGGGTGGTTCACAAAGTCCTAATTAATCTGTGCTGGCATTAGATGAGTCTCAATAGCATTCCCATCATCAGTCATTAAACTCGGCATTAAGAGAATATTTTGCAATGTTTTTTTCCATGCTAGATATTCTCTCATGTACTCTGATCGAGATTTGGCAGTAGCGCTTGATGAATTTGCACTATTTTTCTGTTTTTTTTTATCACTTTTTCGACTGGACTTTCTGCTAGTTTTTCTTTTCTTTTTCTTTCACGAAACTATTTTCCTCTTTGTGCATTTGATTTAGGCATTCTGATTAGAATCAATAATAATTCAAAGCAAAGCAAAATTTAAAAAAAACAAATTAGCTGCCGAAAACATCACCATGTGGCCAACAATCTAAGAAAATATTTTAGAAAGGCACGCTTTTGCTGCAAGAACTATTTTGCCTACACCGTAACGCAAACATTGCAACACATATAACCGTTGACAGATGTTCCCTGGACTGGTGAGAAAAGGGAGGGGGGGGGAGTCGACCAAAGGCGGGCAATCATCCAACTTTTTAACGGATATGACGCAAGTCACAGGATGCCCCCCGCTCTCTTTTCCTCCCGCTTGCTATTTCCTCCCCATTAAGACGATTTGGGGTGGTGGTGGCGGGGGAAATCACTACTTCCGTTTTCTTTCTCCCTGTTACGCAAAACTGGGCAAATTTTCCATTCACTCCGTGAACAAAGAAGTTTCACTTCAAAAATATTTTGGACAACAGATGGCGCTTGCATTGCATTAAAGCAGAGGTTCCCAAACTTTTTTTGTCTCGTAGACCCCTCGCCATGTTTTTCGGTTTGGAGTAGACCCCTGCTTACGTAATATTGAATTTTGGCAAATTTATTAACTTAAATGTGTTAATGACAGCTGGTACAGAGCTACTTTAAAAGATTTAAATTTATAACTTTAGTGAAGTTGGGAAACTTAAACACATGTTAATTAATTTAAAATTTAAGTGATTCATAAAATAACTGATTAAAAAACAAATGTGCATAATGATAGGGAGGAATCCGGTGTTTCAATAACAAATTTTCAACATTCTTCATCAATCTTGTCAGGTTTAATTCTAAATTTCCTCACTTAGTAGTGTCCAGCTGACAACTGCGCTGAAACTCCTTCTCACTAGGAAAAGTAAATAAAATTTTTCTCAATATTTTATAATTCAAGATAAGTAACAGAAATGTCTCTTTAAAGCCAAAATTGCTGACATCTGTTTCTAAACTTTACTTTAAGATCTCCGTTACTTCTTATTACAATCAGTTACTCTTGTAATATGACATTTTTTTTCAATGGGACTATAGGAATTCATTGCCTTGTGTGGTAAATACCAAGTAAATGCATTCTTAAGCCTAGTTTCAAAATCTGAATTAAGGGAATTTAAATGTTGAATCTAGGTTAAAACATCATTTTCTTGGCAGATTATCTGTGACCACTTGAGAAACTAGGAAAATTTGCTACGTCCAATATTATACTAATTTAGCTTAATTCTGACAAGAAATGATGAAATGATGGTCCTTGTTTTAATAAAATTTATGGTGTCACATGACTGGAAATTTGCCTCATTAATTTAGTAAATAAATGCGTTAAATAGGTAAAATCTGGTTTTCATTTGGTTAAATTTTCTTTTAAAAATAAAATCACAATTTGGTTTAGTGAGAACAACTATCGTAGACCCCCATTTACACCTCATGGACCCCCAAATTACTTTCTTGCTGTCATGGACCCCTTGTAGATATTCATAGTCCCCTGGGGGTTTATATAGACCACTTTGGGAATCACTACATTAAAGAAAACTATGTGAGTGCATATAGCGCTGTCTCGATCAACTTCTGTTTTTTTGCACTATATGGATAGAAGATGATCTGTAGATTTCAGATTCAGGATTTTATAGTATTTACTAGCTGTTACCCGCCCGCTTCGCTGGGTATTTCATGATGTTTTATAAATTTTTACTGCTTATATATATGTATAAATTATTGATATCTAAGTCCTAGCATTAAGAATTTGATTGAATTGAAAAATATACTTATACCTGTAACTGTCACCTGTTAATAAAAAAAAGGACAGAACTCATCTAATTTGTATTTTCTAAAAATCTCTAAAATTGAAGCATAGAATGATGTTTGCTCTTTCGTAACTCAAAAACCAAGTGGATTCCTGCAAAACCAATTTTCGGTGGATCTCTACTCCGTAAATTGAACATGCAAGCCAAATTTCAAGTCTAAATCTAACAGAAAAAAGCAAAAGTTTTACTATCAATATCCCGTAATCCCGTTGAGAGCCGTTTTCCAAAATTACCGCTCTTAGTGGATTTCAATTCAACAAAAGAAAAATGCAAACCAAATTTCATTATTATAGTCCTTGTAGCTCGAAACAAGTAATTTTTTTTTTCAATACGTCCCAGTAACCCCCTGCAACCCCCCCCAGAACTTGATTTGCTTAAAATTTATATTTAGTGGATCCCTATTCAACAAAAGAAACATGCTTAACAAATTTCAAGTATATGGGTCTAACAATTAAAAACAGGAATTTTTTCTGTAACTGCTCTTGACCCCTCGCAAACAACTTTGGGGGTCAATTTTCATTTTACTCTTTGTTAGAGGAACTCTATTTCATGAAAGGAACATGCCTACCAATTTTAAAGCAAGATGATGAAGTAGTTTAAAAATGGAAATATTTATCGATTACGCCTCTTAATCTCCCGAAATTGAACTTAGTAGTTGATATTCGCGAAACCCATTTTGTAGCGGTTCTCTACTTTACGAAAGGAATCTGCTTATCAAATTTCAAGACTGTACGTCTAACAGTTTAAAAAAGGGGATAATTGTCTATAACGCCACTTGAGCCCCCGCAACGCCACTTCTGGGTCTGTTTTCACAAAACCCATTTTGTAAGGGAATTGCTCTCTATGAATTTGAAGACTGTGCGTCCAATTAATTAAAAATGCAAAAAAATTATCAATAACGCCACTTGAACCCCTGCAACACCACCTAGGGGTCGATTTTCACAAAACACATTTTGCAGTGTATTTCTATCCTATGAGAGGAATCTGCTAACCAAATTTCAAGACTGTGAGTCTAATAGTTTAAAAAAAGAAATAATTATTTATATCTGCCCTTAACCCCCCGCAACACCCCTTGGGGTCAATTTTCTCCAAACCCGTTCTGTAGCGGATATTTACTCCATGAAAGAAACATTCCTACCAATTTTCAAGCAGGTAGGTCAAATAGTTTAAAAACGAAAATAATTATCTCTTACGCCACTAATTCCCCTGCAACGCCACTTAGAGGTCTGTTTTCACAAAACCTTCTTATAGCTGATCTCTACTCTCTGAAAGAAATATCTTTATCAAATATAAAGACTGTGCGTCTAATAGTTTAAAAATGGAAATAAATATCTATAACGCCCCTTAAGTCCCCTCAACGCCACTTTTGAAAACTAGGTCCTATCTAAGATCTTTAAAAGTAAACATTATATAGCATGTATTGTCAAATACTCTTCCAAATGGTAATTTAAAGCAAATAAATGTGCACGACTCGCAATCTCTAAGAACCTTGGAACAAATTGGCACGACCGCTGGGCGCATTTCGACTTAATGAGTTGAATGATTATTTATGGTATTACGCCTAGGCATGGACAAGGGTCATCGTATAATAATAATTCACTCTTACCACTTTTGCCAGTTGACATGCAGTTTGAAATTCCCTTTTTTTTCGGAGAATATGTACGGAAATAATATTAGAGCCCTATTAAAATTATACGGATCATGATCTTATTAAGATAGAGTGGAGAAAGAAAAGAAGCCCTCACCGAGGGCGAGGCCCGGGCCCAGTGGGACCATGCCTTAAGAAGTCCTTGGC
>BMAO01028569.1:0-73357 GCA_019973975.1 Trichonephila clavata | reverse complement strand
TCCTAACGGCTTGCGAACTTCCAGTACTGTGACTGACCAGTGTTATACCAATGAACTTAAACCTATGCCTAAAGTGACTTTAAAGTTGAATATAGACTCTAATTTTATTGATAATTTTCGTGATCGTACAAATAATTTTCATAAATTAATTAGAATTTTAGCCTTTATTTTAAGATTTATTAAAAATTGTAGACCTGGTGTAAAACAAACCTTGCACTTACCCTTGAAGAATATGGTTTGGCAGAGATATTCCTTATTAAACATTTTCAAGCGGGATATTTTCTACAGAAATAGCTTCCTTGAAAAAGGGATCTTCAGTTCCCCCGTCAAGTAAGCTAAGATTTCTTAATCCCTTTATTGATAGAGAAGGTTTGTTAAGGGTAGGGGTAGAATTTCTCACTCTAATGTCAGTTGGAACCAGAAACACCCCATAATTCTGCCTGCGGGAAATAAGTTAGTCAAACTTATATTTCAGTATTATCACAAGCGTGATTTTCATCTGGGTCAACAAGCTCTATTAAATACTGTACGCTTAAAATACTGGCCTCTTGGTGGTAGAAGCATAGCACGAAAAGTCGTTCATGAATGTGTAGAATGCTACAAGAATAACCCAGTTATCGCCAATCAAATCATGGGGGATCTGCCTCCTGAAAGAATAACGCCAAGTTCGGCTTTTCAAAACGCAGGATTAGATTTATGCGGCCCATTTTAATCAAATATAAGGGACAGAGAAAGGGTACATTTCAGAAAGTCTATGTGGTCATATTTGTCTGTATGGCAACTAAAGCAGTTCACCTAGACTTTGTTTCAGATTTGACTGCTAACGCTTTGATTGCCACTTTGAAACGATTTTTTGCACGTCGTGGCAAAAGTTCAATTCTTTTTAGCGATAATGCTACGAATTTCACTGGAGCTTCAGCAGAACTGAAACATCTGTACAAACTTGTCATAAAAGATGAAACCATTGCAGCCCTGTTAGTCTCAGAAGGTATCAAATGGAAATTTTTGCCACCTAGGGCACCCAATTTTGGTGGCCTCTGGGAGGCGGGAGTAAAATCCTTTAAGTTCCATTTGAGAAGAGTGGTAGGCTCCGTAAAACTAACGCTGGAAGAATTTATAACTGTAATAGTTCAAATTGAGGGCATCCTCAATTCACGACCTCTCACTCCCTTATCATCTGATACAGACGATTACCAAGTATTAACTCCAGGCCATTTCTTGATAGGAAGACCCATAAATGCTATCCCTGAATCTGACATAGCTGATAAAGAGGATAACCTTCTTAATAAATGGCAGAAAACCCAAAAATTTGTTCAAACAATATGGAAACGCTGGCAAAACAGCTATTGAGTAATTTACAACAGCGTACAAAATGGGTATTTAAGCAACCCAATATTCTCCCTGGTATGATGGTTTTAATTAAAGATCCTCAACTCCCAACCTGCAATTGGTCATTGGGTAGGATTATTAAGTCTATTCCAGGTACTGATGGAAATGTCAGAGTAGTTGATGTACGTACGCCAAGAGGTAACTACAGGAGACCTCTTTCAAAAATTTGTATTTTGCCAATAAGGGACAACCTTAGTCTTCTGTAAAGCAACTAATTGCATTTCAGTGTTAATTGTATTTTTATGTATTTTTAATTAACTTTTAACTTTGTAATTAGTTTAACTTGTATTCGCTCTTATTTAACTCTTTGTATTGTTATATTGCATAATGTTAATTTTTATATTTGAAATATATGTCTGATATTTCAACGCCGCGCGGGATGTTCCGTATTGTGTCTTTATCGCCTTTGGCGACGGAACTCTCACCAAATTGGAAACCCTTGTAATCTCTCGAAGAGAGTATAAAAGGCATTACGCACTTTCAGATTTCGCAATAAAGTATTTTAGACAAACAGTCCACATTCATTCTTGAACCAGCATATTACGCTCCGCAACAGCCTTATTTTTTTTGCATGTTAATGAAGACATTAGAACACGATTTAAATACTTATTTTAAGTGGACAGTGTATTTAGTTAATTTCACGGTTGAATATATTTAATTAATTAGTTAGCTCAACCGGATTAAATTTCCCAAAGTTGAGCATTTTGTTTATGTATATCCTATAATTTTGAATGCAGTGATTCAAAAAAAATATTGCATGAAAAAAAACTGCACAGTAAATCACAATGCGGCAGATAAAAGGTTACGAAGGATTATTGTTGAACGCTTCCTCGGAGAAATATCCATCTCTGAAAAAAGTAAAAGTAATACGTATTACATGGAATGCAAAATTATAACCACCAGCTGCCGTATTGAAATGATAACAACTGAGTTACTGATTCACTAAAACTAGACAAACGAGTAAATTTTAGTCAAAGTCAAACCATCATACTAGGTAATATAAATGATTTGTGGAGGTTCGGGACATCACTGGTAATCACATACCAACTCACACAAGAAAAATATGTTTGTCCCAATTAATTCGAACAGTATAGTACAAATACATAGTTCGCTCATTAAAATTTTTTCGTTTCTGTACTATTTGTAAAAGCAATGCATGATTCTACAATTTTAAATTTTAGCATGTTTTTTAAAGATTCTCATGTCATTTTTTTATTAAAAAAATTTCTATGAAAATATATTAATTTTTGTATAAAACCACTTTATAATATAGGATATTGGTGGGGGAAAATATTAGAGGAACATGAAAGTATAATGTCATTTTTTCTACATTAAATTCAAGACACATGAATTTTTTACAAAGCTTTTTAACTTAAATCAAATATGTTAATCAACACGATATCAGTTACCTTTTATCTATCTAGTGTACAAAATTTTCAATGTCGTATGGATAAAGATCAATTGGGTCGTGAGAAAAAAATCTGGAGATTGTATTTTGGGCATGAGCCGGATTTTCAAGTTGTTTACACTTAGAAATTGTTGCGGAGAAAAATTAATAAAAATCCGATGGAATAATACGGAGTGAGTATAGCGGATGATGCAAGCAATAATCCTTCCCAATTCATTAATTTTTTTCCAGGATTTGTCTGGAGCAGTGCAGTTTTGCATTATCGTCTTGAAGAATAACACCTTTTCTGTTGACAATATCTGGACATTTTTAAATTAAAGATTGATTTACTCGATCCATTTGTTCACACGGATGGTCTGCATTTACAGTTTGCCCACAGGTTTCAGCTCTTCAAATTGAAGGACTCCGCGAATAAACCCCCAAACACACCATTGAGAGAGAGCCACTGCCTTTTACTTTTCGGATTATCATAGAGGATCCATTTTTCCTCTCCAGTTATCAAGTAAGTCTAACTGAGGCCGTGCCCAGGGCCTCAGCCTTGTCTCATTCTCGATTGGACCTTAATAAGATCATGATTCGAAGAATTTTAACGGTCAAATGTTATTTCCTGTTTTTTTCCCCTGGAAAAAAGGGAATTTCGATTATATATCAACTGCAACAGTGGCAATATTGTATTATTACGTTATGACCATCGTCCATGTTTAGACCTAGGTCTAACACCAATCACCATCATTACTCATTAAATCAAACAGTGGAAGTCGGTCATGCCGATTTGTGCGATTGTAAGTCATGCTCATTTGTATTTTTCAGGTTACTGTTTGCATGACCATTTGACAATGTATGTTATGTACCATCTACATGTAAGAGTATGTAAGGATACATGTAAGGATACCATGTACATATAAGGATATAGGTGTCGCCTACATTCATGTAACCATCAATGGTCTACTTTTGGTAGGGTCCCAGGGCCTCTACAAGTCTTAAAATGTCCCTGCCATTGATCAATCTCTAAAAAACGCTTTTGTAATGTGCACCTGGAGCAATAAGTGGCGCGTGGTGGATCAGTTAGCTTTGTTTTCTTTGGACAGATTATGAAAGACCTAAACACTTGCACTGTTTATTTTATCAATCTGCTGCAAATGTCAACCAAGAGAGTTTGAGAGTTCCTTGATTGTCTGACATGGATTTAATTCCACTTCCAACCTTAACATGTCATTGTCTAAAGATGTTGGTCTTCCTGATCAGTACGAGTCGGTAAGGTCAAAACTAATCCAATTTGAACTTGAGTCTAGGGCATGAATTTTAGGTATTTTAATCAGGCGCAGTAAAAAAACCAAATAATTATATTTATTAGCCTATATTTTGCTACATATTTATTAATGTTGAAGAACACAAAAAAAAATCGAGTGAAAAATTTAAAAGTTACAGCCTGATGAAGCGAAGATTCTCAAAAAATGGCATATCCTGCTTGTCATGATTGTAACCCTCCTATCATGAATGTAGGCCTCCTGAAAAAATTTATCGAAAAAAATTCTACTATCGTCCAAACTTTGAAGTTGTGAAAAAAAAATTCCGGCTGTCTGAAATAAACGAAATTTTTCTTAATCAGTTTTTTTCTCTTTGACTTTTCAGAATTTTTTGAAAATGGAAAATATTGAACTTTTTTAGTATAGTTTTAGTTAGTGTCATAGAGTATAGATCACATCGGATTTCAAGTAAATTAGTTCAGTATAACTTGAGATACATTGTCAAAAACCTCGAAAAAAGTAGTATCAAGAGCAACGCGTTTAAAGTTTCGATTCAAGATACGCACAGACTAAACCATACAATGGCAATTTTAAATAATTAAAAATTAAAAAAACAGAAAGTAAATATACATTTAAAACAATAGCGTTATTTACACACTCTGTTCCTTTATTATTCTTTTGTACATAAAACAAAACTTTTGCCACTCACAGCAAGCCATAAAAGTTTTTAATCATCATTATTATTAGAAATAAAATATGCAAAAGGACGTCACTGTTTTGGGATTACTTCAGATCTGTAGATTTCAAGAGTGCAACAGGTACTATATACTTAAATTGTTTCAATCTGAGATTCCTTCTCAATACATTAGGCCTTACTCTACTTCAAAAACGCATTTTCTGAAGTTCCTTTTTCCAAACGAGGAGTTCTAGTCTCCTTTGAAGCGTCAGAAGCCAGTATTTCTGAGCGGTCAATTCGGATGTTGTTACGTTTAACGGCGAATGCATGAGATTCTTGACCAATTTTTATTCCCATAAAGATGAACATTTTTAAATAAAGGAAGGAAGCCTTCATTAAAAATGCAAACTGCAAAGCTGCAATGTCATTCGTATTTTTTCTGGCATTTATATATTTAGGTGCCGAAGTCCATATTAATGAATTCAGATTTTAGGTTATTGTATTTTAAAATTTATATATATAAAGGGTACGAGAATTATCTTACGAGGGAAACTATTGCAGGAATACATAGAAACCCTATCGTCTATTGTTGGATTCGTACCAATTATTCTTATATGTTATAGCTTTGAAAATACGAAAAAAAATCGAATTTTTCAAATTTTAAACTAGAATACCCCCATAAAAAGCCACCTTTGACATTTATGAACGTCTAATGCTTTTAAATGAACAATGCAAAAGTTTTTGGTTGGAACCGATGCATTACTATCCTTGTGAAATTCAGAAAGCATACAGTGCCGAATATGTTATGTGTTAGGCATTTGATATCTATTTCACCATAAATTTCAAATAAATAAATAAACAAATAACATTTAATTTTTATGCATAAACAAGTCACTCTAACCCTAAAATATCTTTGGCAGGATTTGGAATTGCACAAAGAGCAGATAAATGACTAATGAGCATCGACATACGCCAAAGCGATATTACTTCTCAGTACTCCGAATATTTTATTACTTTTAGAATTCAGAATTTTAATAACTTGAAAAAAATCAATTATATAAATGCCTGTTGGGAAAGGTTACGAAAAATTTCCAGTTCATTACTTTTGCTTAATTAGATATTTTACTAATTAAGCTTCATTCATAATTCCTTTGTTTGTTAAATTTCATGGACATATATTAAAATTTACACACATAAATTCGTTAGAGAAAATAATAATTAGACTATCTAAGAATTGTAGTATTTGTGTTACAAAAATGTTTCAAGACTGTATAAGAGCATTTTTGAAAACCGCATTTAGCTTAAATACACATATAATTGAAATGATATCCTCGAAAATAATTGAGTTTGCAATCAAGCTATTTAAAGAAGTAATTAAATAATAAAGATTCAAATACCAAACTCTGCAGCATTTTGAAACTATTTGTTTCAAATGTCAAAAATATTCTTCCATTCAGAAGTCTTTTTAAAAATATACGCATTCAATTACATTTTACTTGACTTCTACTGTATTTATTGTTCTCTTTCGAAGCCAAGCAAATTGAAATGTTTTATTCTTTACCTCTTTTTGCAAGAAGTGTCAATCAAAATAGTATTCTTAATTATGAAAAGATACATTTTTATAAGAGGAAAAGTTGACATAAGTTAATTAAGAATTGAGAAAGCTATAACAAGTTACTTTTAAGAAGAAAAACAGGAATAATTTTTTTTTATAAAATGTGAAGTTCACAGTAAGTTAATTATTTTGAAATTAGGCTATTTTACAGAAGTAAAGAATGCTGCTTTATTAACAGTTATGAATGATGTTAAAGAAAAATACTTGTACTACGGCGTAGTGTTTAACTTATTTGCGTTACAGAATTCAATTAACATCTGTTCTATACACAAAAAGTCTTTTTTAAAAACAAGTAGTTCAGTAAATACGTTATCTATCCCCATCGATTTTTATGTCATTAAATATACAAGGGGTGATCAAATGAAAAGGTACGAAACGACACGGTGGGTACAAATATAGACTTTATTCAAAATATACACCATAGGCCTGAGCACAACGATCCCACTGATGAACAAGCCGCAGGATTCCTTGTTCCCAGAATTCCTGTGGCTGTGACGAGACCCAGTCCTTCACAGTGTCCTTGAGTACGTCGTCCGAGTTGAAGCGCTTTCCTTTCAGGTGTTTCTTCAGTGGACCAAACACATGGAAATCGCAGGGTGACATGTCCGGACTGTAGGACGGATGGTCCAACGTCTCCCATTGGAACTTGTCCAGTTCCATTTGTGTGACTCTGGAGACGTGTGGACGCGCGTTATCATGGAGCAGAACCACACCCTCCGTGAGCAGCCCCGGTATTTTGTTCTTGATGGACCTGCGTAGGCGTCGGAGTGTCTCACTGTACACATCGGAGTTAATGCTTTTTCTGTGCTCGAGTCATTCTGTGCTCGCATCATTTGGACGCCGCTTTTTATAAGAGCCTTTGCTCTCTCCTGCGCATGCGGGCACCCGCGCATGATCCGATCCAGTCAGAGTCTCCAATGGCATCCCGAGATGTCTTGCTACATTCTCCCTTGGCGGAATATGCAAATATTTAACTGTTTCATTTTTTTGTCGTTTCGTACCTTTTCATTGATCACCCCTTGTATTATTCGAATGCAATATTAAATGATGTCACTTTTCAAGACTGCAGGTATTGTGAAATTCTCAACAACAAAAAAAAAGAACTCATAAATAAAAATATTCAAAATGTGTAGGAAAATAGTTTTTATTGTTTATGTTTTTGTGCTGCGTTCCGACAGTTAGTTTCATAACGTTAAAATTTATTACAAGAAAAATTATACCATGACATCAAACTGCGCCCTTTGATCTAGTTTTTGACAGAGCTCTACAGCTATTGAGATATTTGTCCCAACGTGCGATCAGTTTTCAGAAACTAGTCTGGTAAAACTTTGTGCCCAGCGGTGCAAGGAATTGTGTCGCCGCCTGGAATGTTGTAATCATTTGTGGGCATGAAGGTACTCTCACACTGACTTGCGGCATTCTCCAACAAAGGACACACTTACTGTTAGGGAACTAATGACGTCTCAACGGTCATGGAGTCTCGCGTGAAAAAATATCCGATACCGGACACATCGCCAATATGCTCTAAGACATGCTTGTCCTAAGTGCGGCCCACAAGCTTTTCAAATGTGGCCCAAACGCAAATTATAAACATATTTCAATTTACACATTTTTATTTAAAAAAATAAATGCATGCACAAAATGTGTTGCATTAATTTTCGATTTAATTGAAGAGTTTTAAAGAACATTTCCAGATTTTTGAAAAAACGAAGAGTATTTCAATATATTTTCTACCCCGTTTTCTCTAGAAATAAATAAATTAACCTCAAACCTTATAATGGAATGCATGGAACTACAAAATGACATTGAACTGAAAGAAAAATTTGGGAATGTTTATACATTGGAGTTTTGTGAAGATTATCTGTACCGCGAAAAATATCCTAATTTTCACACTCATTGGCAGTACTTATATTTGGGAACAGTTAATTTCCAAGAATGAAGCATACAAAAAACAAAAATAGGACAAAGATCACTGACAAACATATTGGAAATGCATTAAGAATTGTAACTTCGTCTATTGAGACCGATATCGATTTTCTTGTTCAACACAAACTTATTCATCTCATTAACTTGATTTTTTTTTCCATCTTAATGAAATCAAAACTAAATGAAACGAAACTTTTACAAATTTAAAATAAATGTGTACCTATTAATGTCTAATTCAAATTTAAGAAAATTATAATAAAATTAAGTTAATTTATTTTAATAAAACTACATAGAGTTAATTTTTATTTAAATTTGCTTAAAAAAATATTGTATGTGTGGCCCAGAAAAAAAATTATTTTTGCAATGCGGCCCACAAGTGGTCATGGTTTAGACACCCATGTTGTAAGGCAAGTCCATCTTTGAACTTCCTTTATCCAGTTGACAAGGAGGTGACCAGTGCTGATCTCACGCCAATCTCCGGCTTCAAAGTACACCATGTGATGGGGATTAGGGCCAATAGCCTAATAGGAATTCCGGCTACGTCCAAACTGAAATGATTCTGCCGCACGTGTCGTGTTTGTAGGCGTCACGTATTTCAGCATTAAATGGACACCAGAAGGGGAAACCCAGATACTCTTAATACGCTAAGAAGCTCCAAAGACGCTAAGGATACATTTCTACAGACTTCTGTACTCTACGACGCCCCAAATGATTCTCTCTCTCTCTCTCACTTGCTGTGACATATCAATGCTTATACCTATGAGCATCCCTATGTTGTCCCAATGCAGCCTTTCACTGGATTGATCCTGCCTTAACTGCGACCACAACAGCGCCGCAACTTAACAGTACTATGACACATCTTCATCCTTTTATTGAACATGTAACACCAGCGACCAACCATTCGTAGAAACATTACCTACTCACCATATATGGTCTGCAAACTTTCACGGATGACCAAACATCCATGTCCATTCATATTGGATAAAATGATGCACTCCCATTTTAACATAGTGTCAGAACACTTATATGTGCTATTGTGATTTGAGCTGGAATAACCTTAGGCCGGCGTTTCTCAAACTGTGGGGTGCGCTTCCCCAGGAAGGGTGATAACTCTACGTGGGGGGCACAAACAAATTAAAAAAATGGAAAGCAAAAGATTGTTTAAAAAATTATTAATTTACCCAAAGTAAACAAAATACCTTCTGACATAATAAAAAAACAAAATACATATTTACACTCAGATATAATACACTTATTAATGTATCAGTAATGTACAAAATGTATTTTATAATTAGTTTAACAATACTAAGAACAAATTTAATAATTATCAGGGGGTCATATATTACCATGGCTTGTCATACATTAAATTTTGTGCAAAAATTAACACTTATCTTGATAATTTGTACGCTTTATAATTAATTCCTTAACTGCCGATTGAAAGTTACGCGATTCGCCCCCCAATGCCATGTTTTCCACGTAGATGTTCGTATGGGATGTATTGAGGGAGGGGGAGAAAATTAATAATAAGCAAATTCTCTGAAGTAAGTAAATCCTTTGCAGACACTGTCAACGTCCTTTCATTGCATTACAAAGCTTTCGGAATAATTTTTTTGATAGCACAACACAGAAAAGATCGTACTTCGGAAAAATGTATATATACGCCCAGGGGCAATGAAGACTTTACCTGAACGAGACGTTTATTTTAGCCGATGGCAGTTTAAAGTGGTTCTGCAGCTTTAACATCAAAGTATAGTATTATTGAATTCAATACATTTTGTTATTATATGGAAGGGGGGGGGTGAAAATTATGATTGAATGTTGGGTCACAAATATAAAAAGTTTTTAGAAGCACTGCCTAGGCACAGCAATAGTCTGCTGCTTTCTCTTCTTCGCCGCTCTACGCAAGCATCTTTCTTCTAATACTGACCCTACTTCCTTCATGACACCATCAATGGATGTGGACTCTTGAGGTGGTTTTCTTTCACGTGGACTGCTCCCTTCTATTTAAAAAAAAGTGATAGAACTTACATTCGGAACAGCATTGAGTTGGTTTAAAAATGTTTAAAAAATCCTTTTCAAATGGTGAATTTTGTTTAAATAAAATAAATAATTATATATTCATTAATAGAATTATTTTTCCTCAAAGTTAAAGTATTCATATTTAAAAATAAAGAATATCTACAACCAAAGAAATTGTTTCTGAAACTGTGGGGAATTAGTGTTTTTTGATGGAGAGTATTAATTTAGTAATATTATTTTATGAAAATTCTTCGAAAAAAGGGAAATAAATTAAGACTTTCAGTTTCTCCTGAATTTTATATGCATAAAATTCATAAAAAAACGGGAAGTTTTAATTAATTTTTAAGCCAGAAAGTATTTTTAAAAAAAATTAATTTTTCATTTTCGTTTTAATTATACATTACCTATACGTTTTTTCGAAATAAGAAATTAGAATAATCTAATAAAAAATTTTCTTACTATTTCTGAGATAAAACACATCCTTCAAAGGGGCAGATCAGAATTTTTTAATTAATTAAAAACTCTTGAGAACATCTATTATTTTTGACTTAAACCATGATTTTGATTAGTTTACTTTTTTCCATGCTGCTTTTTCTGAAAATTTTAAATTTATGGTTTAATAATAGTTTATTAAAAATAAAGAATATTTAAATAGATTCACAGCACACACACACAGATATCAAAAAAGAATCTAATAATTGAAGTGTAATTAAAAAACTGAAAGAAAGTTAATTAGTTATATTCGATTGAATTAAATTTTTATTGCTAATTTTTGAGTTAATACATTTGATTAAAATATGGTGTTGTGAATAAAAATGTTTAAAACATTTCTCACACGTAATTAGTATGCTTTTTCCTTTCATGTTGGCTAAAATTAAATTTTTTTAACTATTTCTTCACACTCGAAAACAAATGGATAAAATATAAATCTTAGAAGGATTCAGAATTAAGCTTACCAGTAAACAATATAGAAAAAAACTAAAGTTAAATGCTAGGATATTTAAAATTTTACGATTGATATTTATACAATATACTAATATACTAAGATATAATGAATAAGAGTAAAATAAGAATAAAATAAATTTTTGAAAAAGTAAAATGTGATTAAAATTAAAAGAATATTGGTGAAAAGTAATTTTTCAGATTGAGCCGTAGTTCCACAAAACCCAGTTAAATGAAAAAAAATCAACTGAATGAAATGGAACTTACGCTACAGAGACACAAAATAGCACTTAAAAGTTAATTAAAGCGTAGTAACCAGAAAATAAATTGTATACTTTTATACACATTGTGGAACGAAGCAGAAAAAATTAATCCCGAAAATAAAGTTGAAGAAATATGCATTTAAAAAATACATTGGATTTCTTACTAGTACAAATTAGGTAAATGCCACTCATAGGACATTGTATTAAAAGAAAACTAATAACCCTTAGAAAACCATTATTATTATGAAAGTCTAACTGAGGAATTACTGATGCATCCATATTTGAATTTAGTGACTACTTTAGAACTGCTACCTTGCTTTCTTATTCGTGTGTTACTCCAAGCTACAGTTTTGGATGTAATTTTATTGAATTTAATCTAAATTTTTATATTATTTTGTAAAATTCAGTATTGTGTGTTAAAAAAATAACACAGAACTTTGAAGAATATATCGACAGTTTCAAAAGTTTCACTTTAAAACAAAACTTTTAAATGTATTTTATTGCTAACTGCTTTGATTCAAAAGCATGGAGTGGGCATGAATCGTAAGTTATATATAAAACTCTGATAGATAACTAAGATACTATCTACTACTACTGCAATGCGTGATACTTCCACAATGATTGAAACATGCAAAGATACAGATGCCCTTTTCCATTGTATATCATATTTAAAGTT
This sequence comes from Trichonephila clavata, assembly GCA_019973975.1. Lineage (NCBI taxonomy): Eukaryota > Metazoa > Arthropoda > Arachnida > Araneae > Nephilidae > Trichonephila > Trichonephila clavata. The sequence goes on along the minus strand of BMAO01028569.1, from coordinate 61,196 downwards.
ATAGATATATCTCTGTGTGTACAATTATTATTAATGTATTTTAATATAAATTATACTTGTTTGCAACTAATAATAATTTTATTTCATAGTTTTAATTAGCAATACATATTAACAAATTTTCTTGCTGGCAGTGATACAATTAAGGTTCTATTCTTATTGTTATAATATTGCACATAAAATCGTCACACTTTTTAAAATTAAAATTGAACATTCATATTAAAAAGGGTTCTTGACTATCTTCTACTTCTATTTTTCTCCGAAGGACTAAGCATGGCAAGGTTTCTATATTATTGTTGTTTTTTTTAATGGATGCATTGGATTTAAAGCATAACCATTGGTCATTATAGTAAACTGCTTGCATATGAAATAAATAGATACTAAAGACATCCATTTAAAGAAATGCCAGCAATTTTTTCTCAGTTGTACCTCTATGAAGAAGAAAAAGAAATTTGTAAATAAGTACTATTCTATAAATGATATCTATCTGCGCGTAGACTCCAAAGAAATATCACATTTCAAAATAGCCAGAACGAAAGAGGGATTTTGCTAAGGGTTTACAAATAGTTAAAATTCAGGTTTTTACTAATGGATACGTGGTAATTTCAGACATCAAGTATTTCACCTTGCAAATACAGTAACAATTATTTGAAAGCTATTCATGGATAAATTGAGCAACCTTCGCACTAAACTTGCGATGGGTAGTTTTTTAAATCTTAACTTTTTAAAACATACTTTCAGAAATTAATGATCTTTTCTGGGGGAAAATAATGGAAATTAAAGTAATACATTTCATTCAAAGCAGCATATTAAGTGATAATGACAAAGGTTACTAAAATTCAATTTTTACTTGAAAAAAATCAAGATGTTAATACAAAGAAAGGCGGTTACTAGAAAAAAAATTATTAAAACACTTAACGGATCTTATATCTTGATGATTCATAAGAGTTGCGAATCCTTAATTTGATAACATTTATATTATTTATTAACATATTATATAATCGTTCCAGTATAATACGAATCGGAAAAATATATACTCTTTTCTCGCAATGTTCTAAAACACGATATAATTCTGGAAGACACCTTCTGTTCCAAATTTGATTTTTTTTAGCCTTCGACTACCAATAATTATCATTCATTTTTTACTTTAATTTGATTTGATGACATGTTTTTTTTAATATCACTTTAATTCATACAAGCTAGTAAAAATATTACAACATTTATTTTCAACTTAAATCTGTATTACTTATTACAAAGGCATCTATAATAGATTTTTTAAAACTCTTCTAGGAGTTATTTCAGTCAGTTGCGTCTTTATTTTGAAGGTTACTTATTGCATTAATGAATGGTTATTTATCGTAAACTTTTTTGGCATATGAGATTTAAATTATTATTTGTTTGTAGAATAATTCATTATGATTTGAAATACTGAACTTGGATTTTCTTGGCCATAATCTGCTAGGATATTAAAAACGTCTATTATTTTTTTCTTACTTTAAGTATGCATCATTCCACATAGCCTGAAGCTTTTTCAGAGAACATTTTGCTTAATGCCATGATTTATTTAACTCAGTTCAATTTCTTTTATCTGTAATTGCTATATCAATATTATAAAATACCTAAAATGGTACATGGATTTTTGAAATAAATCGTGCAGTTAAACAACAATTAACTTCTCTACTATCCAGATAATATATGTATTCCGAATTTATCTTAGAATAAAAAGAAAATCTATGTAGATTCTCTTCTGTGAATTGCAATTATTTGGTAATAAAACTAGAAATGGAGAATTACTTTCATAGCTTACGGATGCATTCAGGAATAATGGGATCCATTTTACGTAAAAATTTCAGTAATTAACCGTGGACCGTGTCATCCGTTACCGACATTAATTGAAACTGTTCATTACTGCCACTTGTAAAAATTTTCTTTGTACTGTGCTTCAGAATTATCATAGCAATCGAGAATTGTTCTTGCATGTATGATGCCATTTTCGAAAGTTATCCTTTATAAATAAATATTATTAAATATGCTTGGAATGGAAGTATGTGCAGAATTAGATAGAATTAATAAAACGTTTATTATATATATGACTGTATGTATATATATATATATATACAGTCACATTTAGTATTGTCATTTTATTATACTATGTACTTTTTCTTTTATGATACTATATATATATATATATATATATATATATATATATATATATATATATATATATATATATATAATGTATATATATATAATATATATAGTAATAAAATGAAAGAAATACATGTCATAATAAAATTGATAATACAAAATAATATCACTAACAAAGCTAGAGATTTAAAACCAGATTTCAAGAAACAAACTTTAAAAATGATGGAAGAGTCTATTATAGAAGAATTAACTAAGCGTATGTATAACATGGAACAGAATTAGAACTTTAAAATGTAAGAAGCCAAACGAGTCAATAGACTAAAATGAAGACCTGTTATGATTTCTAAAGCTGTTGCTGAATTAGGACCATCAAAATTAGGGTTAAATATATTTTATGGATCCTACCTTCCCCTGTTCAGCAGAAATTTATACATAACAGGAAACATACCAATATTGAAAAGTTAGGCCTAAAACCAACCACGTGTAATTTGCAAACAAAAGAAAAATAAAATAAAAGAAAATATGAAAGGAAATGAAATCCTAACAAAATACAAATAAAAATAATTTTTGAAAAGGAATAATGAAGCAAAAAACTTACATGAAAAAATGCAATAACCGGAGAGCGGGAAAAAACTGTACGTACGAGAACAATATGCTAAATGATCGTTAAAAATGACGTGTTAAAATTGGTAAAACCAGATGCAAAAATTTAGTGGCGCCACTGGATAGTTTTTTTTGTAATTAACAAGCAAACAAAAACAAATTGAAAATAATAAAAAACGGAAGGAGAAAAAAACAAAGAATAATACTTAAACTTTGAAAAGGAGAATTAGAGAGATAATTTAGAAATATATTTAAAAATGAAGTTACTTGGATAGTTGTATTCCAAGCAATTATTGCGGAATAGCTTAAAATTATTTTGCTTAACATCATTATCTGTGACTAAATCGTTATTTCTTTTTATAAAATTTAAGATGATATTTTTAAAAATAGAGAGAGAGAGAGAGGAGAGAGAGAGAGAGAAGAGAGAGAGAGAGATCTAGGTTACTTTCCCATAAAGGCATTTTAATAATGTGAAAATCAAAAGAGTCTCTTTTATTAAAAATATTACTAATTAGTATATTATTCTTAAAAATAATGTAGGTCTAAAAAAGTTTGCAGAGTCATTTTTATAATTGGTTTTTAATAATTTCAGATATTGGGGATAATATTTAACTAGGAACAAATTTACTATATTACTAAAGATGATTAAGTCATCTATGTATCTAAAAAAGTAACAAGATCGAAACTAATGTTATCATATTCATAAAAGTGCAGATAAATATTGGCTAAACAGTTACTCGCAGTTCCTCCTTGTGGAAGACCTTTAATTTGCTGATAATAAGAGTTATTGTGAAAATATAATTTTCATATATTACTAGATGAATAATTGAAAGATATTTATCATACTTAATTAGTTTATTCAAAGAATATTTGTTATAGGCTATTTTGAGAATTTTAACCACAATATATATATATATATATATATGTGTGTGTTTGTGTGTGTGTGTGTGTTATATCCTGGGTTGCGTGGGATTTTTCTTACTTATTAAATGTTATGGTATGTTGTAGTCGTGGCAGATTGGAGGAGATTTGATATTTGTAAACTCTTATTATTTCTTGACCAGGACATTGCACCAGTTCACACAAAAAATACTTTGTAAAAACACAAAGGTGGACAGAGGAAAGCAAGAAATAGCGCAATTTACATGAAGAACACAAAGAAAAAAAAGAGAGCCCCCACAGCGCTCTGAGTTTTAAATTGGCGGTGAAGGTCGTGTTTGATTGTAAAAGAGCCCGGGCAATTAGAGTACAATTAAGATTATCATATTAGACTCGTACCAAAGAATTAGAAAATAATTTAAAAGAGTTTATTTAAAGAGTGCTAGAGGGAGTCATTACATAAATAGTTAACACCTAATATTTTTTTTCTTTTCAAATTATTCAAAATGGTACACATTTCCAAACACCTCACAAAAGTTGCATATTTATGAAATACTGGTAAACAGCGTAGAATATACATCATGCATAAAAAAATTCATAAATATTTTGAAACAAAAACATATTCAAATTGATTTAGCATTAGTATCAAGGAAACATGAATTAATTACGGAAATATGCTATTTATTTCAAAAATAATTTTATTTCCCCCATTGGATTTGATTTTTATAAGAAATTATAGCATCATACTGTAATTAAAAGTAGATTTTGTTTATTGATAGATTTACAAAGTTAAATACGCACTCTTTAAAATGAGGGGTTTTGTTTTAAATAGAATACAAATTAACATATTTAAAAAAGGGAAGAAAATATTTTAAAGCTTTGCAAAATTTCCAAAAAAATTAAACTAATTTTTTTCCTAAAAGAAAACATTTTGCCTATTAAGGATCAATTTAAAAATGCAGTATACTTAATACTCTATTCAATTTTTATGCATTTGAGCACAATTTGATTTTCTAAATCAAACACGCAAGTGAAAATAACTCAAACGGAGTAGGTATTTAAAGTATTAAATTTAGTTTGAATTTAAATATTAAAAAATTTCTATGTTAAGTTCCAGACGCATTTTATTTACTTTTCTTTCTTGGTTTTCAAACGCTCTTTATTTTTTAAATATTTCTATTGCTTACAGTGCTTCAAAAAAATAATAGAAAATCAAATTTCTTCTATTTCTATTTATAAATTAGAAGCTTGTCACGTGCAGATAGTCATAAGCAAACATTATCGCTACTTTTTATTAAGCTTTTTAAAAAAAATAGTAATAAATATATGTTATATATACCTATACATGGCAAATATTGTTACAGATAGGTAGGATTACCCTGCGACGTAATTAGTTATAGGCATCACTATCATCATAATACCAGAGAGGACTCAGAAAAAAGACGAGCGATGAACTTGAACTGGAATGCGTATAAAAATGAGTGATACTTATACATTATTATATGTATATATATGCTGTGATATATATTATTATTCTTTACATTTGCTTAAGTGTTTGGGCTTGGTGGCTTTTGCATGGTGATGTTTGAATAAAGATGGCTACTTAAAATGCTTGGTGTTATTTATTTGTCGCAAACAAGTAGTATCAATTGCACGAATATAACTATATATATATATATATATATAGGGGTGATCAAATGAAAAGGTACGAAACGAAATAAAAATGAAACAGTTAAATATTTGCATATTCCACCATGGGAGAATGTAGCGAGACATCTCGGGATGCCATTGGAGACTCTGACTGGGATCGGATCATGTGCGGGTGCCCGCATGCGCAGGAGAGAGCAAAGGCTCTTATAAAAAGCGGCGTCCAAATGATGCGAGCACAGAATTACTCGAGCACAGAAAAAGCATTAACTCCGATGTGTACTGTGAGACTCCGACGCCTACGCAGGTCCATCAAGAACAAAAGATCGGGGCTGCTCACGGAGGGTGTGGTTCTGCTCCATGATAACGCGCGTCCACATGTCTCCAGAGTTACACAAATGGAACTGGACAAGTTCCAATGGGAGACGTTGGACCATCCGTCCTACAGTCCGGACATGTCACCCTGCGATTTCCATGTGTTTGGTCCACTGAAGAAACACCTGAAAGGAAAGCGCTTCAACTCGGACGACGTACTCAAGGACACTGTGAAGGACTGGGTCTCGTCACAGCCACAGTAATTCTGGGAACAAGGAATCCTGCGGCTTGTTCATCAGTGGGATCGTTGTGCTCAGGCCTATAGTTTATATTTTGAATAAAGTCTATATTTGTACCCACCGTGTCGTTTCGTACCTTTTCATTTGATCACCCCTTGTATATATATATATATATATATATATATATACATTGTCAGGTTATCTTGCAATTTCAATTATTTTCAGTTTTGATCATATTTATTCATCTCTCTCTTGTAGAGAAATTTTGATAAAAAACATATGTACGAATATGTATATATATATTTAGTTCTACTGTGGCTTAGACTTTATACTATCATGACTATAGTTCACTTAGGTTTATAACTACTTTGTGTATATTTTTGAAATATATATATAATTCAGGATGCACGCATTTTATTAATTGAGCATTATTGTAGCAAGGAAGAGAGAATCGAATATTCTCTTCCTTCAAGCGCAAAGAAATCAAGAGGTAGAAAATTATCAATTTCCACATTCAAAGTATGAGGGAAAAAAGGGGGGGGGGATGTGATATAAATATTATATAGTCAAGAATTCAACGAAATTAAATATTTAATATTTTTCCAGTATAATGGTATTTACACCCATACGGTATAGCGATATTTTTACCCATCCGGTATTATGATATTTTCGCCTATCCGGTATAGTGGTTAGCGACGCTGACAGCTGTGCCGTAGGTCCTAGGTTCGAATCTCAGAGAAGGCATGGATGTTTGTAAATGTATAGTGCCATTGCGGCACGGGGATACTCTAAATAGCCGTCAAGCCGCAAGTTCTCTCGTGACGTTAATGAAAGGGAGAAAGAGGTGGGAAGCACCTGACCACCCGAAAAGAGTTCTCCATTAAAATGGAAGAGGAAACGAGCCAAATAGTACAGTCACGTGCATGATACTGAAGCTACCCAGCTAACGACAGGTGTACAATATATCTCTTTGCCATGCTGAATTTTGTAGCCTCGATCTGACAACGTCAGACAGAGGGCATTACAGACAGCACCAATGTAAGTGTCTTAGGAAAAATTCAATTAGAGCCGTATGGAAGCTCTAAATCTATTTAAGTCCTAAGAGCCGCGAATAAATGTGTCAAAAAATTCAAAGTCTAATCGTTCTAAAGAGGAAACATGAATATATCTATCAAATTATAGGTTTTAATCTTTTTATACGAAATGAAATGAGACAATTTGAAATATGGTATTGACAATAGTGATTTAGATAAAAATTAACCTTAGAATTTCCAATAACTGTTAAGATATAAGATAAATTTCTGGAATCAAATAGCTTTAAAATAAACTAATCTTGGAAATATTCTGAATTCCCACAAGATAATTGTTATTTTTCGAATAGGAAATGTCAGTCTTATCAAGGAAGATATAAAACAAATAATAAATATAATTTCTTCAATAAGCCACAAACAAGCTTCAATAAGCCATTACGATATATATCAGAAACGTCATATCTCCTTCTTTTGAATATCTTTAATTGGTTCTTGTCTTCCCCTACATTTCTGTTTCATATGTCGAATATCCATTTATTTGATCCGAAATGTTTTGTTCTGATAAGTAAATGTCACCGTCTCTCAAGAAACCCAAAGAAAAATCACAGAGCAGATATAAACTAGACAAGAAATTGAAAGCTTTATTTTATTCTCCAAATGGAGAAATTTCGAGAAATTTTTCATTAAGGTATCCGACTACTTTCGGAACCATGATTTTTCAAATGCGTACAAATGAATATTTTTTAATATTTAAAGTCACACACTAAGATTGTAATACACGTATGAAATTGTTTTCCGGATATTATTACAATGAAAAATGATTTAAATACAATATTTTGGCAAAAAATGAACAAAGAAATATCTATTTTCCAAATATTCTTTTTTTATGGAAATTGCTTCTGTAATAATTATATTTTGCCTTTATGTAACTTAAACATCTGTACAAAGCCTGAACTAGAATTTTTGAAATGTATATTTCAGAAGTGGATTTATCCTTATTTTTATACATTAGAGTGGAGAAATTTGAACAGAAAAATACTGATAATTATTTCAAAATTAGTAGTAACTCCGAAAATGATATGAATTTTTCAAAAGTTGTTCAGGTCCTCTAAATAAGTCTTAGCTATATATAATAAAACTGTTAATATTATAGAAGAATTTTTCATAAAAAGAGAATGCTTTGAAAAAAGGTAAATTTAATTTAATTTGTTTGCCAAAATATTACATCTAAATAATTTTTTACTGTAATAATATTCTTAAAACAATTTTAAAAGTATATTCTAATCTAAGTGACATTAAATATTTAAAAAAAATCGTTTATTCACTTTTGCTAATTCACGGTTCCGAACGTAGTTGGGTACCTTAATTATTATTAGAAACTAAAAAAAATACTAATAATTCAAAATTATATTATTAATTTAGGGATGCCCTTACAACAGAAAAATTAAAATGTTTTTGCACATTTGTATTTTTAAAATTTTTCCATCGTTTTCAATTATATTTATTTGTTTCTCAATGATTTTAAGTGTTAGTGAATGTTGGCGCCAGTTGGCGAGAATTCCTTGTATAGATTTCGCTCCGAGCCAACTGTAGTAAACTTTGTATTCAGTTCGAAAAGTCTAGGGATCCCATATGGTTGGGATCCGTTTTCACTCATTAAAATTTTGTTGTTAAATTTACAGTCCATTAATTTATATCGGCAACAGTGAGGAAAAAAATTGATGATTAACCATAAATAAATATTCGTAACACAGGTTACAAGCTCATTCGGTTATCGATAAATATATATATATATCGAATATATATATATATATTCGATAGATATATATCGAAAATATATTGATAGTACTATCTTACAGTGCTTAGGAGATTTGAATGTTAAAATTGAAGTATGTAGGTGTGTGTGTGTGGTGTTGTGTGTGTGAAATGATTTTCGTACGTTTCTTTCATGAATTCAACACACACAAAAAAATGTAAATAAATTTAAACGTGAATCAATTACTCTAAATATATATTTGATTAAATCTTCTGAAATTTTCTCACATATAATTTTACTATAATTTGTTGAGAAATTTTTAAACACTTGAAATTACGAAATAATTTTATATCCGAATAATTTTAAAATGTTGAATATATATTTGGTTTTAACTGTCATTTTGAGGATATTTTTATGTATCAAATTTTGAGGTCAATTATTAAAAAAATAAGTTCAATATTTTAATACCAATTATTGTTTAAACCAAGAGGGAAACGTAAGTACATTTTTTTATAAAACACGTTACTGAAAATTGAGAAAAATATACATTGCTGGCCTTTAAAACTGCTACAACAGGAGGAAAAGCAAAACATAATACATTTTTGTACATATGCATGACCCTCATCAGTAAATAGAAGGTGACTACATGGATAAGAATTTAAGTTTTTCTGGTCTTGACACCTTTGTAAAAGGCGCATCTACTTTTAAGGCATAAGTTACTTTTAATGGTGTTCAAGGTTCAGGAGGATGGGCGAATCATCTTTATGTAGACGTTTGGCCACAGTTAACCACGGTACCTGTCGTTTGGTTACAGTAAGTAGTTGATGAATAATGCTAACGGATATCTGGTACTGGTCTCTTTTTGCTTACAATACGATATACCGGTCATCATTTGCTGTTGAGTTTCTCAACTGGATACCGTCAAATCTTCTGACCACTGCACCTGTAATTTGGAGTGCTTTTTAAATTCTTGAAACTGTGTTAGTGTCAATTTAAAATTCTTGTGCAACTCTCGTCAAATTGCGTCGCTCTTCAAGCTTTCCGATAATTATAACGCGTGTAAAGGCGTCTTGACGATTTCTTTTTTCATTTGTGGGGAAATGTGCCTCTTCCCTTCCTCCTCTTATTTAATTATATTTATTTATTGGCACACTGAGTGTGCATAGGTGAGAAGGCAATGAGCGTGCGTATATATAGAAGTTACATCACTTTTGAATAATAGCACTTCTTCCAAACCATCATTATAATTATTTTATAAACTAAACATATCATTCAATAATTTTAGACATATAAAATACAATACAACTTTAAAAAATAGTTAAAATTTGCATATTCTTTAAAAAGCAGTTTAGCTATATGTGAACTCTGTAGTTGTTCAAGTAAATCGAAAGAACATGCGTTTTTGTATAGTGTTTCATTAAATATTTTCAGATAAATGTCTGCTATATCTTCTCTTCTTTATTCTGGGCTGAAAATAAATAAAATAAAAATAAATTAGGCCATATGTGTCGGCAATTGTCCAAACAACCGGCTCTTAAACGTCAAATATTACTAAATATAAAAGAATTAAGCTTATAACTTCATATTAAATTACTTCAAACACACTTAAATAATTTACCTGGAAAGATTAAATTTATTCACATATCTTTGCTAAACTTACAATCAAAAACTACTTAGTATAACTTCTGATAAATAAGACCACAATTCACAACATACATCAATGAAATACGAAAGTTTTTGTTTACAAACTTCAATTACTTATCTACTCCAAGTCGTAATAAAAGTGCACGCTATCCATTTGTGTTATCAAAATGCTCAGTTCTAAGGAATGTGGTCTATATCTTTGCAGGACTCCTATTGGAAATTACGAGAAATCCAAAAAATAGATTATGATTATCAGTTCTATTGTCCAATGGGATACCTTAATTAATAAATTTTGGCAAGTACAAAATACAAAAAAAAGAGAGAAAGTAAATAGAATAGGAAAAAACCGCTTGGAATGATCAAATAATACACATCAACACTTAGAAAAATCAACCAGGATAAGAAATCCTGCTTACAGAATACAAAAAAAAGTTCATTAAATATTCAAAGGCATTTTTTCTTCTTTGCAATGAATTTGTTATTGAAAGCTAATGAGAAAATATTAAAAGTTTTTATTCGTAGTTCTAATTCTAGGTGACTTAATGTATGTTTGTTATCTTCAAAGTGATGTTCCTCACTTTTCATCAAGTACCATCAAGTGATTTTAACGCTTGTCCAGTTAAAAAACTTATTTTAGTTTGAAGGAAGTTATTCCATTTTTGCAGTTGTATTAACTAAAAATATTATTCTTCCTACTATAAAACATTTTGTTAAACTGCTTGCACATTCTGTGCATTTTAATATTTAAAAACAAGAAAGGCAATTTATAAAGACAGAGAAAAAACAGAAATTATAAACCGCTATTTTATTACATTCAATATTTGTATTTGCTTTATGCAAATAAGAATAGAGAAAAGAAAAACCAAAGTTTATTAAGTAAAGGAAAGTATAATGCAATTCTAAACAACTATTAACCTGAGAATTTAGATAGAAATCTGCAATGTAAAATGAATGTGTTTTAAAACATTTTTGTCATCTAAATTTTTCAAACTTCTAGTAGAGGGAGAGTTATATTAACGTCACATATAACAAGAAATGCGAGTGCTATAAGTTATAAATATAAACAATATGTTTAAGATAAGATTATTCTTATGAAATAACACACACTCTGGTATCTAAACTTCCACGTAATCTAATTGGCATCTGTCTATTTCCCACATACTATGTGAGATGTGTTCAAAAATATCTGACCCTATTTTTTACGGGCTCCTATATATTAAATTCAAGAAATGTAGTTTGATGTACGTTATGTAAATGATCGTGATGCACACTCATAACTGTTTTTCCCTTTCAAATGAGTGCTTATTAATGTCGTAATGTAAAGCAGAACGAGGGCTATTGGTGACGGATCTCGTAATTTGGACCATGAAAAAAGCAGTTTTGATATCTTTAAAGTTATGTAAAAAGAGTTTAGGAACCGATGCTCTTAAAGCCTGGATGACAATACTTTATTTCTATCAAAAAAATGGAAGAACAAGTATTAGTAACAAACTGAAATGTGCACGATAATAAAATGAATAAAAAGAAAAAAAATAATAATGAAATAAAATTACTTTCCTAATCTTAAGTAACAATATTATAGTAGAATTCAAAATAATTCCTTTCATATGGCAAAAGTTTTCGAAGTAAATATTTCCACCACTGAATAGCATTAGCAGTATTGGACAATAATATTGAGACAAGAGATGTTCAAATAAGACTTTTCAAAATTACTTCGAATGCTGCTTTTTTCTTTATGCTCTACAAACACGCAGTACGTACACAGCTTTTTTGAGGTTCATTTTCCTTTTAATAACTCTTCTTCATAAGTAGGATTTAAAATTAATTTTTTGATTACGTTTCTTACAGAAAAATGCATTCATTTTGTGAAATAAGTATGTTTTTTAGTACATAACTTTTGAGTGCATCTGAAGTGACAAATTTTTGCTCAGAATTACAGCAAATTCTAAAGAGATATATCAACACCGGCATTGCTGTTTTCTCACTTATTTGACTTGGATCACCGCAACATGCTACGTGAGTAATTTTATGTTTTAAAAAAATATTCTGTTTCACACACACAACCTGAAAAAAAATTCAATTTATACCTAAGGGACATAATTGCTTTATATATTTTATGCTCATATTAGTGAAAAAATGTTTATGTATGGGGTTTTTTTTTATGAGTTCAGCCCCGCATGAAATGTAGACCAACTTAAATGATCAAAGGAAGACCAGAACTCTAAAAGGGGGTGCCAAATTCAACCTTCAAATTCAGAAGGTTGATGGTAGCATATCAGTAGAGAAGACAATTAGAGATTCTGGTATACAAACTCGAAAAACAATTTTTGTTAAATCCGCGTAAAACGGCTAACATTTGCAGATGATGATATCGTGGGAAGAACTAAGGCAGCTATATTAAAGGCTTCCAGTGCATTCGAGAAAGCAGAAAAAACATAGGATTGACTGTCAACGAAGAAAAAATTAAATTCATGGCAATATAACATACAGAATCTCAAATCTAAAACCACTGAAATGTAATGAATATGAATTTGAGCAAGTGACAAAACTTAAATACTTAGGCACAATTGTAAATAACAGACATGACAAACATTTAAATCAAAAATAGAATCCAAATGTTATCAAGGATTGCGAAATCAGTCTAAATCTAAATACATCAGTTGCAAATCAAAATTACAGTTATACAAGACACTAGCAAGACCAGTTGGATAATGCGGTGGTGAATGCTGGGCAATTAACAAAGAAGTCGAAGAGAAAAAGTTGACTTTCGAAAAAAAATCTTATGAAAAATATTTGCAGCAGTTAGAGAAAACGGAATTTGGAGAATACGACATAACTTCGTACTTCAATCGAAATACGAACCCAACACAGTCCAAGTGATCACGCCTTCCCAAATAAGGTGGTTCGGTCATGTATTTCAGTATAGGGGGGAAAATCGTGTTAAGAAAATAGCTTTCCAAACCTCACAGGGAAAAAAGAAAAGAGGAAGATCGAGAACAAGGTGGATGGATACGAGTAAAGTAGAAAAGAGGTTGAAGGACATGGGAGTTAACCTATGGAAGAACATAGCTTTTCAAATAGATCAAGATGGTCTAAGTTGACAGAGAGAGCGGTGGCTTTTAACAGGCTGTAGTGCTTGTAATGAAGAAAGAAAAAATATTAGGCAGTAGTGGATGACAAATCACCTTAGAACATGGGGTCGCAAACCACGATTATTCGGAGTGATTCACAAAAGTAGCTTTGTTGTGTATGATGTCAAGTGGAATAAAAGCAGACAATAAGAGGTAAAAAATATGCATTTATTAGAGGTAAAGCATGTGTTTTAGCTGAACAGTGCATGGCAGCTCAAAGTCAGAAATGTATCAAGTGATTAACGCAATAATTAATCGAAGTTGCGACCGCGCAAGTTATATCTCTAAAGGACAAATTTAAGCAAATCCGATCTAATGGAGATGTCAAATGAAACGACGATGATCCATGACATGATATCCTACACTGTAGTCACCGGTATCTCATACATAAACAATTTCAGATAATTCCAGAAGAAAAAATCCAAGAGATTGAGGTCCAGGCAGTGTGGAGGCTAAACAGAAGGTCCGCCGCGTCTAATTGCCCCCCCCCCGGGGTACATGGAGGTAGTTCCGCATCGTAATCAAAAAATTTGCTGGTGCTCGATCGTGCATGAACCCCTCGGTTTGGTGCATAGTGGCAGGTACTCCAGCTTTTATTCTACAGAGACAAGTAGGAAATTTTCTTACTTGCAAATTTCTTCAACCCTTCCATGGCGCTACTAATTCCCTTTTTCGTTTGGCCGACCCCACGTCTGGATCATCGTCTTCCAAACGGCTACTATCGTCGCGATTTCTACCAACTAAACGGAGTTTGTGATCCCATGTTCTACTTGTCCCCATACCGCCTACTATCACCCCTCTAAATTTGTCGGTCGAATTCGGCAACACCTTTCATACAGAAACGTACTTAATTAAGCTTCAAATAATTTCACACTCAAAATGATTATGCAGCCAAAATAAAAGAATATGTGTATGCAATTTATTAAAAGATATATATATATAATAATCTAAATAAAACATTTTTTTGCCTTAATTTGTTTGAAAATAGGTAAATAAACATTTAAGAACATATTATAAAGGCGTGCGGTGAATGATTACAAACAATTTTAATTTAGTGAACTGTTTTGAATATTTTCTTATTTATCCTTTTAACTCATTTCATAATCACGAATAAATTTGTGATTAGTGAATAAAATAATAACAAAACTATTCTTCAGTATATATAAGTGGTGTCTATTTTACAGGTACTTCCAACAGTATATTAACTTCAAATAAGATTAAGTGCAAGTATAAAAATACTTCTAGCTCTTCCAAACTAAACTGTTTTCCTTACATTCCATTTTGCCACAATAATGAATAATTTACTAGAAAAAACAAAGATTGTAGCTATTTTTGTACTTTATATTTTTCATAAAGGAGTCTTTTTGCCTTAATTTTTTTTTTCAGTAGCACATAAAAATGCTCATATTATTTTTAAAAAATAATTAATGTAATAAGCATACTAAAATTACCTGAAATACGTATTTTGAATAGAAAAAATCAGCATAAAATTTATTTTGTTTACATTCCGTGTAGTAATTCAAGAATATATTAAAGTCATATTATAATGACCATATCTCATAGTATATAGCTTTAGTTTCCTAATTACAAAGTTCACATCTTATATTCTTTGACGATCAAAATCACATCTAACTGTTCAAGCAATTGAGTAATTACATGGAGGTTAGATATTATTTAAATTCAACTACTGTTTCATTATTATTATTATTTTAATTTTAGATAGTTACTGTTAAAAAAAATTATTCCTGAATAAGTAAAAGCTTAATTCTTATCCCGGAAAGTCTTACGCTTCTATCTCAATAAATTGCCTTAGATCAACGAACCAATATTCTGAGCCACATACTGATTCTGATGAAGTATCGAAACACATCAAGGGCTATCAAGTTGTTATCTGAATCATTTTGAAAGGTATAAGCATCACATTTCCTTCAGTATGGCCTCTTGAAATGAAATATTGCCCGCATTATTTTCTCGAAAGGATAGGTCACTGACTTAGAGAAAGGTTTGAGGTTTTATAAGAACTTTGTACTGTGTGACGAAATAGAGGGGACATATACAAAAGGCAACTTCAACAAGAGGTTCAAAATTAAGTTGAATTCTTGATGAGCATAAAAAATTAATTGCACTTCTAATGATTTTTGAAATTTTTATAACAGTATGAACCTTTAGAATAGATACATCGACACTTTTTTTCAAACAAATTGTTTTTTTTTAATTTTTAATGAGTTGCGGATTAGTATTTTACCATTGCAAACCTAGTACATTCCCGGAAGCTCTTATCTCTTTTAGTGCGGCCCCTTATAGGCAGATGCCAATTGCTGCCAGTAATATTGACACGCTGTTTCATCCTTAGAAAGAGGCACATGACGGCGCGAAAATCGGCTGGGCGGCGTGGTAGGTTTGTCACTGGCCATCTGTACCCAAGGTTACGGGTTCGACCCCGGCCCACGTTGGTGGATTTTCATAATGCAGAAAATCGACAGCGGTCATGTCGTATGATTATGCGGCTTGTAAAATGTCCCTAGAGTGTCTGTTTGGCTTGGATGCTCTCGGCAAAATTAAATCCTAGTACAGGTTCTAGGATTCTAGGATTGTAATTTTCAAAACTCAAAATCGGGTATTTTTTTTTATCTAATTTATTCCTCCAACCTCTCTTTTGAAGTTGATTTTCGCAAAAACAGTTGTTAGAGGTTCTCCAAAGATGCAGGACTGCAAACTTTTGCTTCAGATCTAATAGTTCTTGAGATGTCGTGATGAGAAAGTAATTTTTCTCTTGTACATAGGCGGGGTGCTACTTTAGCCTATTAATATATAAAGGTTTTCAATCAACATATTCTAAGCATAAAAACAAGCACTTTACATTCATTGCTGAAAATTAGGAAAACATTAAAATTTTTGTGTATATACTAAAATAATAACTTAGAAAAGAAAGTATGCAATATGCATTTGGTGTAAAATGATAACTTTATAATAACCAGGCCGAACAGTAAAATAGATATAAAAAACCCATTTATTTATCTTAAATGTTTCATTTCTTATATTGAAAGTATTTCTGAAAGAATTCTACTCCAAACTAATGTTTGTACAATTTCTAGTCTTTTAGGTGTTTCTGAAACTATTATATTAAACAAAAATGTTTTGATATTCCGTAACTACGTCAGAAAATATCAGACAAATGTAATTTCTTTTCTGTTATCTAAAGGAAAATTTATCATTTTTTCGTTTAAACTCATCATGTTCCGAAACAATAGCTAACATGTTCTTGTTATCGTAAACAGCCCTATTTTTTTTCCTTCCGAGAAACGTGCTAGAACAAAAAATCCGTGTAAAGAAATCGTTAAATTCGTGTACCGAGTTATTTCAAAATAGTATAAAGAAAGAGTTGGGCATAATTTGAACTTTACGAAAGAAGGTAAAAGTCATATCAGTCTATTATTTTACCTACTTTAACTTCGATGGTAAGCCATTGGAAATTATTTTGTTTCTAAGCACACAGCATATTTTTTATTTCAGAGAAACACATTTTACGATTCATTTTTAATGAGTCAGATTTCAATAATTATCCGAGAAAAACTTTTTACATTATTACTAGTTGACCCGGCAAACGTTGTTTTACCATTTAAATTATTTCTTGTGAATATTTTGTTAGTCAAATAAAAATTGTAAGTGTGTGGGGATGTGGTATATGACTGAAAGAGGAATGGAGCGATGTGAACGATGACGGCCTATGAAACACCAAACATTCATTTTTTGAATTATTTGTTATTTTCTTATTTTAACTAATAAATTTCAAATTACATCTCTATCACAAATTATGACAATTAAAAAATAACATTATCAGTCTATAAGTGCAATGGAGTGTACGGTATTTTTATTGTGTGTGTGTGAGTCCATCTTTAGCCAACAGAAACTAACTGGGTGGTTTACACACACGAGAACAGGTCACGTAGAATTGTCTGTATGAAAAACACGGTGTGCCCAAATCTAAACCACAAACATACATCGTTTGACCTTGAAACTTATTGTGATTGTCATTGCGAATGCCAATCTAATTGGAAATTGAATCCGTTTGAATTCAATTGGCCCATCTGTGGGAATAACAGGCATTCGTGGTAATAATACATCTTCTCCTCGGAACTTGCAATTAAAAATTCTGGCTTCCACAACGCTTTTCATCATTTTTAATGACAAATCGCGTGACATTGCACAGTCGTGATGGGTTCAAATTACGAAGCAAAATAACCAGAAATCTAACCTTCAGTTGTAAATGCTACGGTGGCATGCCTGACAAATCCAATGAGTTCAAAAACTCTGCTGGATAATTTACAGCTTCGTTGATATTTTTTTCTAAGGAAGTTATGCTGATTAAACTGAATAATTCAAAAAAAAAATTCGGAATGCGTACATTTTGCGTTTTTATTATGAAATTATATGTCAAAAAAAGTTATATACATTAGGCATTATTTTAAAGTAAACTATAAGATTTATGAAAGAGAACAAAAGTTTTGATACAGATAAGTATTTTAAATGAATCTCAGAAATGTATTGAATACATTGTTTCATCTTAATCTGACATCAGTAATGATTTAATTTTGAAAATTGAAGTAAAAATAACTTTTTCACTCGCAATTTTTCTACTCGCAAAATTTGCTGATTTGTACATGTTTAAGTCAGAACTTTTTGGTGTAACCCTTGAGTTATATGTGAAGTGGAAGGTGAAACAGTTGAAAGCTATTTGGCGCGAAACCATTTTTCGACGCTAAGGCTTGGCTAACTGTAAAATCACGTAATTTTTATAAAAGTTTTTATTTTTCAAGGCTTAAATTTTAAGTTAATGCTTTCAAACTTCATACATTAATTTCAAAAACGAAGTACTTTTTAATAAAAAATGTACAAAAAATACTGTTTAAATCATTTCTTGCAAAAACGGGATTTTACAAAAATCACAACAAAAAAACTTTAAATCTGTAATTTTTAAGCAATTTTGAGAATCTTAATATAGATTACGGATAATATTTTTTACACACGGGGAAAAAAGTTTCGTGCGATTATATTCGTAAATGACGATGTTATTTAATGTTGAGTAAAAATTTTTAACTATTCTTTAAAAAATATTTTTTTTTAAAGTTTTGAGCATTTTATTTTTTAAATGAATTGATCTAAAAGAGAAAGGCTTAAAGTTATTTAGTGCAGAATATTGTTTTAATAACACGGAAATAAATTCAGACGCAACGACTTAGGAACAACTTTCATAAAAACGCATCAATTTTTACTATTTTAGAAAAAAAATTGTAAAAAATAGAAACAATTATTATTATCTAAAAAGAAAATTATACCGTATTGTGGCGAAATAAATGACCTTTCCGATTCTGTAATTATTTTTTGTCTGATTTCAAAATCATAAATTGGATGGCTATTTTAAAATGGTCGAAAAAGTGGGATATTCGCTCGGCCAAAACGGAATTGAAATTTAGCCAAATAAACAACCATCAGGAGTAAAGCAATTAAGCGTTTTAAGGTTTTTAATTAATATCTTCGCAACTAATTGCAATATCTGAGTGAAAAATAGTTTACGTCCTATTTTTAGACATACTGAATATACGCACAAAATTTCCTAAGATTTGGTCTAGTTGTTTCGGAGGAGTTTGGCTACAAACACTGTGACACGAGAATTTTATATATTAGACTAGCTGACCCGGCCACGCGTTGCAGTGGCTTTGTTTTAATACGTTAGTTAAATATTATTCTAAGCTATTCAATGTAGTCAAATTAATCTTCGTTTATAATATTGGAGGGATGAAATAAAGTATAAAACCACAAATTATTTTAATTTTACATTTCATTCATCTCCTATTTGAGTGTAGTATAATGCATGAATTACTAACGAAGTCGTTAAGCAACAACATATAAAGATTTAATTTTATAAATGTGGTGAATAACGTTGATTCTTCTCAATTTTTAAAAATTATTTATATCATTTTTAAAGACATCAACAAATAATTTTATACAACTGATCGTTAATCGGTGCACAATATTTTTCGGTAACCCGTATTTTGCTAACAGAAATAGATTCAACGGTTTCCGCACACGTGAGCATGTAATATCTAGTAGCTCAATCGAGAAACATGGATTTTCTAGGTCCAAGTATCAAATGAATATTGTTCGGGTTTCAGATTCATTTATGGTCATTGCGAAAGCCAAACGAATCGGGAATTGAAGCCTTTTGAATGATATTAGAGATTCTTATGGGGTATCAGTGGAACACATGGCAACAGATTCCATTGTAGCAGAACCAAATCTTCGTTTAAACTTTAGTCAAAATGTTTGCTTCAAGAAGTTCCCGGTATAAATCTTTTGATGATCAGACGTGCACCGTTGCATTATCTACGTCAATTTAAATTACGCAGATAATAACCAGGGAACCAGCCAAAGATTATGTGGTGACATTCCTGATAAATGTAAAAAATTCAAAAACTCGGTTGGAAAATTTATGGTTTTGTTTTCATCAACAGTAGTGTAGATTGGTTTAAAAGGCGTTGGATCAACTGGCAACAACACTGTGTCTGGAACATTATTTCATCACAATATCAACATTTTTTTTTTGATTAAGTAACAGGATTACAGAAGCAATAATTATCTAAATAATTATACAGTATATCGGGAAAGACACTCTCAATCAGTTCTTTTTTGCCTAAAGAACCTTACAGAAATCGTCTGGTTATTTCATCCTTTATGTATTGGAATGACGTTCTACTTCACCGTTTCCAATATTCATTAGTTCGTTAGGAAATATTTGCTCAAATTGATCATCTTGCGCGTGTTTATGATCAATCGAGGTGTTTCCACGTTTCTACATAAAACAATAGTTTGAAATATATGTTAATATCGTGGTCAAACGTAGAGAGAGGAATGACTGTTAATGTCTGTCAGAAATTACAACACCAATAATCTTTTCTCGTTGCCGTTTAAATCTAGCCAAGTTTTATGTAATGCTCTGAGTGTACGTTTATGGGTCGTGGTACACTTATCCCTGATCATGATTGAATTCATTTGCAATAATGTAGCCAACCCGCTTTTTTTTTCAAAGGTACTTATTGAATCTTTTATCTTATGAATGTCCAATGGCAACCTGATGCGGAATGGGCAGTTTTTCCTCCATCTAACAAAGTGACAATAATGCCTGAAGATTCAAATTAATATTGCAATCATACTTTCGCACGACTTCACCTGAAAGTTTAGTTGCTATAGGGAATGAAAATTCGGAGGTGGAACTGGAACGCAAAGCCATTTGTCCTTATTCCAGCAATATCCAGAAAATTTACGGAAGCTTTTGAAATCCATGTCCAGATTCTCGTTCCCACCCCGAGAAGCACTCAGTGCCCACATTCGACGTCCCTGCTCCTGTAAGTTCAGTCTCTGAATGGGGACATTACGGTCGGCCGGAATTATTTGGCACAGTTACGGGAGTTTCTAAAATCCGAAATTAGGTTATTCTTGTTTCCCTTTCAGAAAAACACCACGGAAGAATTTCTCTCTCCTCAAGAATTTTAAAAAGCAAGCCCCTTTCACAGTTCATTCAAAATACTTTTGTCTGGCATTATTTGATGTAGATATGAGATTATCTTGAATTGGATTGAGAATATTCGGATCAAGTATAATCGGATTGAGTATAATCAAGACCCACTATTTGCATCTTTATGTCAGCTAGATAGGCTGGAACTGCTGTCCGAGAATATTCCGATCCCCCGGCATTATATGGCAAAAATACGAGAATTGCTATATTTTGATTTCAGACTCGCTTAAACCATCTCAAATTACACCAGGAATACACTTTTCTCGAGCCAAGACTTTAAGGGTGAGCTCCTGCCCCTGTTTGCGTAAAAGACGGTCAACCTGAATTATTTGGCAAAGTTACTATTATTTCTCAGATTGAATATCAGATTCAGATTATCCGTTTTAAAATACACCAGGGATCAAGTTTTCACGATCTAGGGCTTCTAAGGCAAGCCCCTGCTACGGTGTGCCTAAAATATGATCGACTGACATTATCCGGCAAAGTTATCGAAACTCCTAAGATTCAGTTTCAGATTCTCATTTATCACTCCGAAATGCGCACGGAGCTGACTTTTGATGCTCCAGCGTGAGCAAGTTCAGTTGCGGTAGAGAATGAAAATGTGGAATCGGGAATCGAATCATATGCTTTTTTTCCTAATTCAGACAATATCCAGCAAGTTTAGTGGAGTTTCTGAAATATGATTTCAAATTATCGTTTTCCGCCCCTAGATACAACTGGAGAGTGTAATTATGCCCCTGAGCCGGAAAGTTTAGTCCCTAGAAGGGACATTAGGGTCGTTCGGCATTATCTGGCAAAATAACAGGAATTTTATAATTCGATTTCAAACTCTCGTTTACCATCCCGAATTACACAAGAAACGCACTTTTCCCGCACCAAGACATTAAAGGTAAGCTCCTGCCACGGTTTGATTAATAAACGGTCGTCCTAAATTATCCGGCAAAATTACAGTTATTTCTCAGATTGGATATCGGATTTGGATTATCCATTTTGAAGTACGCCAGGGTTCAAGTTTTCACGAATCAAGGCTTTTAATGTAAGCCCCTGTTATAGTGTGTCTAAAATACGGTCGGCCGGCTTTATACGGCAAAGTTACGGTTATTTTTGGAAACTGACTCGAAAATGGGATTCCACACCCCAAAATACGCCAGGCACTTTATTTTCGTGCATTTTGGTTCGCAATATCTGCTTCCACAGATACATGAGCGTTGCCACATTTTGCGATTTTTCCCTTACGGGAATATTCGCAAAATCTGGCAATGCGTTTTCCGGATTCTTCACATGTCCGGCAATAAAAAAAATTATGCGCCATTAATTGAAATAAAAGCTACCCTATGTTTAAGTTGGACGAAATGACATACAATATGCAAAATTATATTATGATCGGTTGAGTAGTTTTGGAGTCCATCGCGGACAAAGACTGTGACACAAAATTTTTATATATAAAGATAGTGTGGAGGATAATTTATACATGATAAAGTGTGATTCATGTATAAAAAATGTATATTAATTTGAATTTAAGTATAAGATTGGAAATTTCCTTTATTATATAGTAAAATATCGCTAAAGAAATGCAATATTCCGTGTTTAACAAACTCTTAAGTATGTTTTGTTTTAACCTTTACAATTGTAGGGCTTATGCACCTTAAGCAGTTTTTAAAGAATTCGCGTAAATGGTATCGTAAATTAAAAATTATTTAACTGTTTTTTTTTCAGATAAAAAGCCATGTAATAGTGTAATGTAATATAAATGTCTTAATCTCTCTTAAGAAAAATGTCTGTTTAAAAACTTATTGATGAAGAAATAAATTAATGAATATGGCAAAAAAAGTTCTCTTTTTTAATTATTAATTAAATTTCAAAAAATATTGAAAATTTGCTCCTAATATACTTTTATATAAATATTGAATTAATATCATCTTTTATAAATTAAAACATTTTTCTCCATGCAACGATACTTTCATTTTCATTAATTTTAAATTTGGGCCATGTGTAGCCTAGTGGTTACAGCATCGGACTCTAGATTGGAGGACCTGGGTTTGATGCCCGATGCCTCCAAGCACGCACGGAATACGTGCTCATTAAATCAGTGGGTCCAAAAGTCTTGTGAGCGGTTGCAGTAGAAAACACCAGGTGGTATCGCCATCTATGGTGTAGAAGTCCTACCTGTCTCCGGCTCTGGCAACTTTCTTCCTTCCCTTCGGGAAAAATGCAATAACAACAACTTTTAAAATTTCGTAGCCTTATTTCAGAATTATTTCAATTTACGTGTCAGTATATTAACTGTCCATATTTTGTAATGTAAAAAAAATATAAAATTGCCTTTAGGAGAATGATATCTGAAAAATGAATTTTTATTTCACTAATACTAATCTATTTACAAAAACTGACATGATGATTCATTGGCTTGTTAAAGTGATGCATCTGCAGATGTATTTTATGACAATCACTTTAATTTTTGACTACCATTGAACTTTAAAGCAACACGAGGGCTTTGGGTAATAAACATCGTAAATTCTAACCATAGTCAAAGGATGACATCTAAACTCCAACGCACAACAATCATCAAATTTCCACATCATAGGAAAGTTAGGGTTTTGAGCCACGACAGATTTAACGTACATTAACCCCTCTACAAAAGGGGTATTCAATGGCATCAGTATTCGAACACATTACTCGTCAGGCAAAATTTCATGACCATAGCCGCTAGGCTACCGTGGTCGCTTTATGATATTCGAAACAAATATTTCTGAACAAGTTTAAAAGTTAAGTACGGTATTTGAGGCGTACTGTAGTACGTCCCCCCCCCCTCCATACAATTACAATGTATCGAACTCAATAATACTATACATTGGCACTAAAGCTACAATACGACTTTAACCCATTGGATGTCACCGGCGTAGATAAATGTTTTGCTCAGTCAAGGTATTAATTGCCCCGGACGTACATTTACGCCTTCCCGAAGTACGATCTTTTCTGTGCACTGCTATTCACAAAATTATTCCTAAGGCTTGGAAATGCTAAAAAAACTTGACAGTGTTTTGCGAAGAGATTTATTTTAGAGGATTTGCTTATTTCATAGGATTTATACAAAGGATTTACTTATTTGTCCTTTTCTTAACCCCCCAACGCAGAAAACGGTGGGAATCCAGTATCTTTTAATCAGAATCTAAGGGATTAATAATAAACAGTACATTACCCAGATAAGTGTAAATTTGTGTATATGATTTTATATATAACAAGCCCATGGTTAAAAAAATAATTATTAAGCTTGTTCTTAACTTAGTGTTACTAAATTAAGTATCAAAGACATTGTGCAGTACTGATAAAATTATAAGTATATTCTATCAGTGTAATTGTGTATTTATTTCTTATTACGTCATTATGTATTTTGTTTGTTTACTTTCAGTAAAATAATATTTTTAAAAAAAATAATCCTTCGTTTTCAATTTTTAAATAAGCTCGCGCTTCCCTCATATAGTTATCATGCCCCCCTAGGGGGTTGTGCCCCACAGTTTGAGAAATGCTGTAGTAGATATTAAAGTTTAATTTTTCTCGTAACAGTATTGATGTACTACGAGAGCGAAATAAAAGGAAGCATCGTTTATATATGTATCCTTTTAATTTGGATGTATACATCAAAAAATTATACTAAGAATTTTTTAACAATATTAAATATGAAGGAAAACATGAAGTAATAAATAAAAGATACATTTGAGTAAATATTATTTTTCCCGTGAATTTTCCTTTGTACTTCATATTAATAATTAGTTATACGTATAAATGCTTTATCTTATTTTTGCATAGTTACTTTTCCGTCTTTATTTAAATTGCTAAAAAAACTTCAATTATTGAGTCTCATTGAACTTGTATATCATTAGTAAATACAAAGAAAAAATAGTTTGTTTTCCTTACTTGCATTTAACAATAAATTGAAAAATTTTAAGTGGTCGTCAGAATTTATATACCTTACGTTGTTTTAAAGATAATTCAATTTTCTATTTCGGTAACGCATATCAGTTCCCAGCTTTTTTTTTTTTGTAAGAAATCTTTTTCGTTAATTTTTTAAAAAAATTCTAAAACCATTAAATTGTTTCCCTCTTTTGCCAAAAAAAAATAAAGAACTCACACACACACACACACACACAAAAGATTGGCTTCAGACTTTAAATAAATGCGTGATGATTATGATGATTTACATATCCGTAACGTTGAATCACATACAAAAATAAAATAAATTATTACGGAACCACATTTTATTCAATTTAGTGTATTAGAAGAACAGAAGAAAAAGATATACGGCGTCACAAAATACGAATTCAATTCTTGAAATATTATTAAAGATATAGATTAATAAAAGCAAAATGAGTAAGTACATATATATTTTATAATTCCTTTTTATAAAAAAAAAAGTTGCTCACACACACACATATTAACTTTGCAATTATTCACTCAAAATAACTCAATATTTCAGAAGAGAAAGCTTTTTCTTTCAATTTAGCAGCTTTTTTAGAGAATTTATATAAACTTTAGATATAATGTTTGTTTTTTCTTGCTTGATTTCAATTTCTTTTTATCAAAGTGAAAATAAGCACTTGAATAAATGGAAAGATTTAGGGCTATTTTCTCTTTTGAAATAACTTAAAAAATGGATAAAAAAAATCAAACCCTTTTTTTTGTTGGTCATTATTAAATTCGATATGCATATAATTGTTTTCAATGTATAATAATAGTTATAATTTTTTTTTACTTACTTATGGCTGTAAAAGTCACTAATTTTTTTTCTTTCAACTTTTCTATACACTTAATATGATTCTTTTTATAATGTCGAATAATGTCCTCTATAATATCTGTACTCGTATTTAATAGAAAGTATACAATTCCTTTTTGTTGATGTAATAAATTTAGCTTTTAAGATTAAATTATATAAAAACTCGCTACAAAATAAAATAACTTAGCACATATACGTTCTCAACGTAGACTGCTCACAAACGATACGCATAGCTAGAGATGCGTAGACTGTTAAAGGACGAGGTCGATGATACTGTAAGCACTCCATTTGGATTGAATGTATGAATTGGCTTCACAGATACGGCTGCTTATTTTCCTGTCAGTTTTACCATTCAATAACAATAAAAAATCGTATATGCGTTTGTCGTATAACGATGTGTGTTACGTATCTGGCAACAGAAATATGTTTTGATTAGAATTTGTTAGATTGGTAGAATTATACTGTTAAAAATTTGATGGATGGATGCCTATTTTCCCTTTATATTGAAGTTAATTAGAGAAAATTTGAGAAGCTGAAGGTTGCCATTATAGATTAAATGGCTCTTACGTTACTGCTCACCATAGTCTTCTCAACGTGAACTATTTTCGTGAACAAATGTTTAAAAAGAAAATTCGAAAGTCCTTTTTAGAAGAGCCAATTTGAACAGGTAAGTCGTTTTCATTTTAATATATTTTGATAAATATTGATTTCGTTATAATGAAAAAAAACCCTGAAAATTAACTTAATTTTATTAGTATAAAAAAGGGCAGGAAAATGCTTAATGTAAAACGTTGAAATAAGGAAAATTTGTGAAAGGTTTGCTGATACAATGAAGATATCTCTAGTAGTAAAACACGATATAATTTATTTAAAAATTTTAATTTAAAACAATGAACAATGGGAATAATCCACATTTGTAAAATAATACTTATCATATTTTCTCGAAACTTTCCCTAATAATAATGCTATTGAATATCAGGGGCGGCTTATAATGGAAGAAAATAATTCATTAAATGGGGAAAATAGAGCAAATATAGGTTCCTGTACGCATTTAAAAGTTTATAATACTGATAAAATCAATAATTGTTTATTTCTTGATTGTTCTCCTTTTATATTTATTTTAATTTCATAAAATTTGATATCAGTAAACCATTTTAAGCTATTTTCTATTTTTCACAAAGCCTGGTTGAGAATTTGAGGATGCGGCTCAGAATCGATAGCGGCTTAGATTCGAATAAATGCAGTTATTAAAAAATAAGAAATCTTTCCTTTTAAAACTTAAAAAAATTAGAGGACAATTGAAGAAAATTTTCAGACCCATAGTTTAAAAAAATTTAGAATTTCCTATACCATTGTTTGAAATGGCAAATTTACAGTTGGAAAGAAGTGAATGTGTTTTCTATAACACATGATCTACATATATAAAGGAGAAAAGCGACTCACTCACTCACTGACTAATAACGAGTCTCCAGAACTATTCAACCTACAGACTTAAATTTGGTAGACATGTTCCTTTCATGGAGTGTGGCCGCGGTGACCGAGTGGTCTAGGCATCGGATCATGGCTAGTTTGTCATGGGTTCGATCCTAGTACCTCTAAAGATCCGCCGTGTAGGGGCGCGATGCACGTTAAATCTGTCGAGAGCTCAAACGTCCTCCCGTTGGTGTGGTGTGGTAGTTAGGAGAGGGGGTGCTAGCTCAGGTGTCGTCCGCGTCACTTGACCATGGTTCAAAATTACGCGGACCGTCCCCAAAAGCCCTCGTGTAGCTGAACAGTGGGACGTTAATATTCACTCACTCACTCCTTTCATGGAGTAGAGATCCGCTAAGAATGAATTTTTTCTTGCGCAATTCGAACCGCAAGGGGCGTTACGGTGGCGTTAAGGTGCGCTATAAATAATTGTTTCCACTTTTAAAGTACTCGACGTATACAATCTTGAAATTGGGTAAACAAATCTCTTTCATAGAGTAGAGATCAGCTACAAAATGAGTTTTGTGAAAACAGATCCCAAGTGGCGTTGAGGGGGCTCAAAGCGCGTTATAGATAATTATTCCCATTTTAAAAATATTAGACGTACACTCTTGAGATTTGGAACACAGATTCCTCTGGTAGTGTAAAGATCCGCTACAAAATGAGTTTCGTGAAAATCGACCTCCAAGTGGCGTTTCGAGGCTAAAGAGGAGTTTTAGATCATTACTTCCATTTTTAAACTACTGGGCGTACAGTCTTAATATATGATAAGTAGGATCCTTTCATGGATTAAAGATCCGATATATAATGCGTTTTGTGAAAATCGACCCCCAAAGAGGATTGCGAGGGGTCAAGAGGAGTTACAAAAAAAATTCCTGTTTTTGAATTGCGGGACCCACATACTTGAAATTTGTTAAGCATGTTTCTTTTGTTATTTAGGATCGACTAAGAATGTATTTTACGGAAATCAACTCCAGGGGGGGATCAGGGGGTTACTGGGGTGTATTGACAAAAAATTCCTTTTTTCCGAACTACAAGGACTATAATAATGAAATTAGGTTTCCATTTTTCTTTTGTTGAATTGAAATCTGCTAAAAATGGTTATTTTGGAAAACGACTCTCAACGGGATTACGGGGGTAGTGATAATAAAAATTTCGTTTTTTTTCTGTTAAATTTAGACTTGAAATTTGGCTTTCATGTTAATTTTATGTTGTAAAGATCCACCGAAAATTGGTTTTGCGGGAATCCACTTGGTTATAGGGTTTCGAAAGTGCAAACATCATTCTATACTTGATTTTAAATTTTAAGTACAAATTAGATGAGTTCTGCCCCCTTTTTTTTAAATGAAGAGGTGACAGTTACAGGTACAAGTAATATTTTTCAATACAATCGAATTCTTAATGCTAGGACTTGGATATCAATAATATATATATATATATATATATATATTCGCTAGGTTCTTATTTGTATTTCATTAGATTTGATCTTATTTTTCTTTTCTTCCTGTTGTATTTCTGTTTTATATAAATATTTCCATATATATATATATATATATATATATATATATATATATATATTCTAGAATATATTTATAAACATCATGGAAATGCTCAGCGAGCGAAATTGGGTAACAGGTAGTAATATATATTCAACTGAAAATTTTAAAGTGTCCGCAATTTAACGATATAAAAATCATACGAACCTGAAGATGAAACACGTCGTTTCGCTTGGTTAGAACATTATTTGAATCAAAATATTCGATACATTCCTGAGTGTTTATTAACTTAGTATTCTTAGGTTACAATTTACCAGTGATGACGGATCCCTAATTCCGCACCGTAATCCGTATTAAAGGCAACACCTGAGCTGTATCCCCAATTTCCAAACTTTGAGTGGGGTTTAGAGATGGGACATTTTAATGTGCATCAGGTCCTTTATAGAGCAAGTCTCCGAGGTAAATAAGTTCACGACAGCAATGGTCAGGTCATGGACTCTTGGCATCCGTGTCATGAGTTCGAACTTTGTCTGCTTTAACCGTTGCACATGAAATTTGTCAGGCTCAAACGCCATCCATCGGTGTGATGTGGCAGTGCAGTCACTTCGCGCTCAGGTGGGGTCCTTTTCCTTGACTGGGCTCAAGTACGAGATCTGTCAGCAATAACCCTCTTGTAGATTTGCAGTGTGACGTTAATATTTTACACTCCTCCATAATAAATAGCTTGTTTTTCTTACAAAATTTACTAAAAGCTAGAGAATATACCTCCTCTGAAAACAGATGCTGGTCTACAATTTTGTACAATATGCATGAAATGCTTCATTGTAATATTATTGCTAACTCAAAGGTGTAACATATTTCGATTGTTTAATCAAATGTCTATTACCTGATATATATTTACTAGATACAGAAACAAAATAAAACTCATGAATGATCTCTAAGGTGACGACTGGCTCAAACCTTTAAAATTAGCGAATAAATGTGATACATTATACACATTAAAAAAAGCAAACCATTGTTTGAAATTTTATTAAATCTGTTGTTATATGAGCCATTCTGAAACCGAATCGATAATACAAATTACACAATTTCAAACAACTATAATAAACATATAGTGGACCACAAAAGTCTTCGTATTTTGCAGTTTCCGATAAAATTTAATGTTTTCGACTAGCAAAATTAATATTTTTGGTGTAATTTTTGTAATATCTATAACTTGTTCTTAATGGAATAGCATAATAAATTTTGTAAATATTATAAATGTCATTTTAAAATTAATAATCAAAAGCTACAGAAAATTATGCCTAAAGAATCTTATTACATAACAAAATCTCAACGTAGCTTTAAATATTGTATTTTAATTTAGCACTTGTGGATATCTTTGGTGTCCACAACAACTTTAAACATCTTAGTATAGATTTATTCAGTTTTCGTAATTTCTGCATCGATTTTCCTCCATGCTTCTGATTATTGTTCTACTTCCCATTATGTGTTTCTATGTCATGTTTTAAAAATAAAATTCTCATTAAATAATATATTCTGGGCTAAATAAACTGATGATGGTATATTCATAGTTAATGTTATAGAGACACCAGAGCGTACATTGATAGCAGTTGATTGGTGTCATTATCCTGTTAAAAATAAAGTCGTAATCTTCAATATCCAAATTTGGGCGGATAATTCAAAATTTTCTTTAAAATATTTAAACAGAGCTCTTGATTCTAATACCAGCAAAAATACAAATTACTACTAGTCCCGGAGGTCGGTTATGCCCCCGCGCAAGAACACTTCCACCTCTATAGTTCATTGTTCAACTGGATACTTGAGATTAAGTGTCAGAAAATTCCAAAATTGACAGAAAATTGATTAGGATGACAGATAATTAAACAGTTTTGGTTCTTATGGGTAGATAATGGTTGTAATGAAAATTAGGAATTTGTCATGATTTATATGGAACAAGAACTCCTCACCTCCATGCTTCGGCATGGGTGGAAAATAATTCTCGCGTGGGGCATAAATCGACACTCAATCAATGGTGGTATTTTGATGACAAAAGTGAATCATGAACTTTAAATATTTTAAAGAAACACTAAGTTATCGCCAAGTAGATATTGAAGATGACTTTATTTTAACAAGATAATATTTGTAAACCCTGCTATCGATAACGCCTTCAATGTCTCTCTCTTCCCCAACATTATGGAAATAGCTCCTCAGTCGTTTATTAGCTCGATACTTCTGTAATTTGGTTTAAAAAGCATGAACATGAAACGCATAATGAAAGTAGAAAACAATCACAAGCATGGAGAAAACTGACCACCAGAAACAAAACTAATTAAATACTAAGATGTTGAAAGTTAATTTTGGACCACTAAAAGATATCTGTTAAGTAAGAAAAGTAAAATATTTATGTAAACTACGTTGAGATTTTTCATTAAGATAACAAAAATTGTGTGTTTTCATTAACACGATTAATTGAGCAAATAATATTTTGCTAATGTTGCAAAATTGATAATCATTATTAACAAGTTGCAAATATCATTAAAAATTACAATTAAAATATTAATTTTATTAATCAACTGACAATCCGGAAAGTACAGATCTTCTAGTACTTTTGTGGTCCATTCTATCATCCCATATAAGGACAAAACAAATCATATTGTTCGTGATTATTGGAAAAGCCAGGAAATCAAAACAGAGTGTCTTCAAAGAAAAGAGCATAAAAATATTGCAAAATGATAAATTTTCCGCTAATTGAGGTGGTTAATTTAAAAACTGTTATCCCAATTCAAATTTAAAACACAAGAACATGTATATAAAAATACAAAACATAGTTCGGGTTGTCGATTTAGATTTAAGTTTATATCTTTGTTCAAATATTAAAAATGTAAGTCAAGGCAAATTTAATTTCCATTTTGGTGAAATTCACAGGCAAATCAATTATAAGGCTGTGGGTACATAACGCGGCTGATAACTGCAATAAACAATACAGATGTATCAACAAGTTGAATATAGCTTGTATGTAACCTTAATCAGTGATTTATGAATCAATGGCATGTACTTACTTTAAAGCAAATCCTAAATAGACTAAATTTGTTCACACACATTTTAATAAATCGAATTAATAGCTAAACGAGCAACGTTAATATCCAATTTCTCATTTTAATACAGAAACGGAAAATGGTATGCTGAAAGTAAAGTTATGCATCTAAATGGCAGGAAAGATGTGTTTGGAAAATTTATCCACAGAAAAACGTAGAAAGTCAATTGGGGGTGGAGGACGAACTATATTTACAAATGGTTTCCTTCCTGGGAATTTTTGTTAATGATAATTTTGGATTATTAAAGTCAATAGTGTAAGGGTTATGACTGATGATGTAATTGGAAAATAAATGGTTTGGATTTTTGGAAGGCTATACGCAATAGGGTGTCTTGAGTATGGTATAGGTAATGTTAAAAATAGCCGAGATCATGTATGACAACTGCGGCTTCTCCTGATGATTCAGTGGCTGTGGTAACAGAATGCTTATGTTCTCGACTCAAGTCCACGTTCTAAAGTTGGCAATTGTTGAACCCTTTGCCACCTGAAGATTCACCGCGTAAAGACTTGATGCATGTTATAAATTTGTCGATGATCAAGTCTCGCGTAAATTTGAGAGGATGGTGCCAGAAACCAGGTTTCGACTTCGTTATGATAGTAATTTAATATTAAGGGCTCCATCCTCTATTGTCCTCACGTTACTTCATAGTGCGAAATAAATGAAAAATATAATCTATGCGAAGACTATATTCGCAGATGATAGGCTTAACGAGAGCTACTGAAGACATAAGACGAGGTCGATGATATGATACGCACCGTTGGTACTAATTGGTTGGTTGTGAATTGATTGCGTCAGTCGACTTGGTAGGTACGGTGGCAGTTGTTCTTGATAGATTTACCATTTAAGGTATCCGACAACTCTAACATTTAAATTTTGCTAAAAATTGACACTTTTTTTTAATGATTTTATCTTATAGGCCATCTTATTAGCCTTATAAAAATATCAAGTGTATTATTTTTCGTTCACTAAAACAAAACTACAAGTGTTTGAGTAAATGCAGATGTCATATTTTAAAACACGTTTTACTCGAAATATATGTTTTATTAAATACACAAACGGGGCCAGAGATTGCTAAAAAGTTTTGAAAATAATACTTGAATTTTTTGTGTATGTTCTGTATAATAGTAGAAGTGTTTTAACCTTCAGATTTATCAATCACTGTTTTATTACAAAATTTACAGCCCCTTATGTGATATAATCACTGTTTATTTTAAACAATTTCATATAACTAAGATAAAGTGCTCTAGTTTTTGTAAAAATTAAATCTCTTATCCTGAATGTCATTTAAAAATGAATAACAAAGCAACACATGAGAATTGAAAAATTGAAAATCTGTTTACAAACTTTTATTGCAGAATGGGCCGCTTTTGATACTTTTTTTTGTCAATTTTTACCTATTTTTTTCCATTTTAGTAATACTTTCTTTTTTCTATTTTTTTTTAGTATATTTTTCTTAAAATGTACTAAACAAATCTAAAACTAATAAAAAGAATCCCCATATCTCCATTTTTTTAAAAAAAAGTTGACGCAAGGAGTCGGATACCTTAATAAAATTATAAGAAATCGCATGTGCTTGTGTGATAGATACATAACAAAAAGTCATATTTTTAGTGATATCTATATTTCTAAGGATATGAGTTTTTTTTAAGAATATGGCAAAAATAAACTGTTTAAATTATGAATGTTATAGACAAGCTGAAATTAATTATCGAAAACGTAAAAAGTTCAAAAAAGAGGTTATAACAGATTAAGTGATTTTAATGATGACTGCACATAATGGACTAAATTCATGTGACGTCATAATCACATGATAAATTTTAAACCACGTGTTTTTAGCCAATCAAGTTCAAAAACACATGTGACGTCATAGTCACGATAAATGCAATTATATATTATCAGCAAATCAGTTCATGCACTTCGTTGTTGCCAAATTACGCTTTTTACAGAAACTTTTTTTTAAATTAATATTTGTCACTTTATTTAAAAGTACATGTATAAAACAAAATTTTTTGCTCTTTAATTTTAAAATCTTTTTGCAGAAATTTCTTTTTATAATTCTTGAGCATCTTTACCCAACTATGCAATTTGAAATTTTGCCTAAGTTTTACAAATAGAATAAAAAGTACGAGCTAGTTTTTTTGTCCGTTTTGAATTCAATGCAGAACACGTGTATATATTATCATGTGACCGTCATGAATTTAGTCCATTATCTTTCAAAGTTTTATAAATTGATGTTTTGTTGTTTTTAAGATCATTTTAAGAATTTCTTAAGATAATTTAACCTCGCAATTATGATTACCTTTCTTATACAATAAAAGTATAACACCTAAATATAGTTGTATAAAAGGAAATGTGTTTATTAGCAAGGAATATTTAAAATAAACAAAAATATAATTTTAAAAGGGAGAGATTTTTGTTTATAAAAATTAAAATCATTGAAGGACAGAAATTTCAATTCAATGAAAACATTAGGTGAATTGGAAATATTCTGATATATGTATTATTATTTACAGTAACTTTCACACTTTTTTTTCCCGACGAAAAATATATCCTTCACGTTTATCCGTTTTGGTTTTTCTTCTACCATAGCGATGCAAGACTACTTAAAGAAATACAATAAAGCAGTGGTTCTCAAACTTTCAAACCCCGCGTCCCCCTTTATATATTAGGATGACAGTATTGACGCCCAAGATTTTGAACATCCTACCGGAATTAATATTCTTGATAAAAATACAAGTTCTAGTAGAGTTTCTGCATTTGGTATTATATAATAATCTAGTCTAGTACAGCACATCTTTCCTTTTTTTTCACGAGGCCTTCCAGAATGTTGTAAAAGAGGGAAATCTCAACGTTACATGAGACTCCCCGAACCCCAGGACCATATTTTTCCATAGTTTAAGAACCACGGCATTAGATGACTATTTATGTATGTTTTAGCATTAAAGTAAATTAGAATTGGACAAAACGTTAAAGTAATTTAATTACTGTTGGCTTCTACTATTGGCTCTTGAAGTAGTGGACAGATTATTAGCATTGCTGAACTCCCTATTTCCAACTACATAAAAGTGACTCTTAAAAATATTGTTGCTTAGATCAGGGTCCCCTGATTTTATGCAAATTTATGCGATGATTAAAGA
Organism: Trichonephila clavata; assembly: GCA_019973975.1. Taxonomy (NCBI): domain Eukaryota; kingdom Metazoa; phylum Arthropoda; class Arachnida; order Araneae; family Nephilidae; genus Trichonephila; species Trichonephila clavata. The sequence goes on along the minus strand of BMAO01028569.1, from coordinate 26,261 downwards.
ACAAAACAGTTCCTTAAGAGCGATGAAATTTATTGTGAAAAAACAATCCTTGAAGTACAGGATACAGCCCTAAAATTCTCTTAATAAATCAAAATAGGCGTTCATTACTTACACAGCACTCAAAGCCATTGATGTCTAAAATACAAATTTATCAGTTTATTCATAAGCAATCTCTCGTCATCTTCAACCGTCGAAGTAATGGTGACGCAGTTTCCGCGAGCGACTTCTATTTTTAGACTGCACGGATATTACTCTGACATCAGCTAACGTCATAGATTTTTGAGGGCGTGACCTACTGTCGGCCCCGCTTTGAGGTTTGGGAGGAAGTGAAGGATGACTCGCCATAAAACCTTTGAATTATTTATTCAACTCACACATTATCAACACACAATTCCAATATTCAAACAAGATATGCTCCTACTAACACAATAGGAAAATAAACCACGAGAGACGCGAATTATGAGAAGACTTGAGTTATATATATATATATATATATATATTATATATATATATTGATCCTCCTTTTACGGGATCAGTCCACTACTCTAGATATTTGAGTTATAATTTAGCTATTGGTGACCAATCGTCACTTTAATATCTTCAACTATTTAATGCCAGAAACGCGCTATCAATTATTATAATACTTGATTGGTAGCTATCTCTCCTCGTCGTCAGGTTCTCTATATTTCAGTCTCCATATAACTCTGTCTATCCATCCCACTAGCTATAAAACATATACTATATATAACCTACCTAATCTGCATATCACGGTTTCTTCTCACAATAGGCTTGGTTGTGATTGATTTCAATGATAGCCCAAAGATTTTCCAAGAGGATCAATTGAAAGACGCGTATTGATCCGTCACTGATTGTAATATTAATAGATTTCCCTAATAGTTTGGAGAAGCATCCATATGAGATAGCCAAGCCGCAGAAATTATGTTAATGGCTATATCTTGCTAATATTTCACCAAGTTTCAATTAAACTCCATTATAATGGGTTGGGGAATTAAGGGGTAGCGTTGCTCGCTAATATTACAGTTTTTATCATAAATGAAATGCAGAAAAGAAAGTAATATTAATGTATTAAAAAAACATCCATATACACACATTTTTTATTCCATTCTAAGCATTAACTACATAACATTCGTAACAATATTGACCTTTAGCATGTCATAAAAAAATTGAGCTTACAATTATTAAAAATCATTAATTTTAACAATCAATGTAGTTCTTACCATTTTTTCTCTTATGTAAAATTGATTAAAATTGATCTGAAGAAGTAATTTTCTTGAAATAAGGTAATGAAGCCTATTTAGAACGATTGTATTGCCTATTTGCCTAATTGGTATTCATTTAATTTTCAATCATTCATTGAACTCTTAGAACTCTCCTTTTTGTGAATATGGCATTTTTCTAATTTTATAATTAAATAAAATTTTAAAAAATTAAGAAGGGAAAAAATTGTACAAATATAGTTTTAGTTTTCAGTATTACTCGTGCTATTCTTTTTTTTATATATAAATTGACATGATTATGTAAAATATGTATTATTTACATAATATATATCTCGGGCGGAATAAATACTTTCAGAAAAGGAGAAATATAACACCTTCTCTACATTTAGAAAAAACAGATGGATTAAAAAAGGCTTATGAAAACGAAATTATACTAAGTTTATATACTATTATAACCTTATAAAAAGTCATTTTGTATGAACACGCTCGGTATACTTTCATGGTAAATTGAATTACAAATAAGTTTGCGCTATTTTTTATATACATTTAAATTCTGAAATTTCGCCCGAGAAGAAAAACATTATACAGTAAAATTTTCCTGTTTACAATAAAATTAAATTTGAATGGAAAATAATTTGACAATGATGGAAAATAATGGAACGACAATTACAATTAATTTTATATAATATCCTATATTTGTTTTATATCGTAAAAATGTTCCCAATTTCAAAAACAATTGTATGTTAGTTGTTTTTTAAGTATTGTTTGAAAAATGGGAAACAGAAAAAGATTTTTTTTTTTCCGAATAAGGAAATAATGTATGCCACACATACAAAATTTAAAACAATGGCATCTATTATTTTAACGATAAATGTTAAGATATAAATGTATAATTTATATCAAAAAAGGAATTGAAAAAGTGCAGTTGTGTATTTTTGAATCGAAGGATTAGAATTGATGCTATTTTTACAGTTTAAATTTATATCCCACAAACAATAATCTCTTGTATGCGTTTTTTAATAATAGTATTATTTGAATGCAATAAAGTCTTTGTTATTTCAATACCCTCGGCGATTTAAATCTTTACCGTTGTCAAAAATGTATTGCATAGTTTTGTCACTTCTGGTTTTGCTAAATCGTTAATAGAATCAAATAAACGAAAAATGTACTTTCCAGTCAATTTCCTCTAGAGTTGCACGAAACTAAATTTTTTGCTTTTGGTCTCATTTGTGTATATTTTATAAGTAGTAGGAAATATTTTCACAATAATTTCAATTAATATGGAAACTATTAGATTAGATAATTATTTACAACTAGAAATTTCAATATCGGTATGCCGAGACACCGCATACCGGTATTTTGAGCCATTAGTGCAATTTTATAATACCGGTATTTACAAATTTAAATACAGTTTTTTCTAGAAACAGAACATATGTTAATATTAGATTAAAATAACTTTGGGGCAGTTTACTCCTAATGATGGAACAATTTTTGAAACTGAACACTCCACAATCCAAAAATAAATGATGGACTTAAACATGCAAATTAATTTTTCCGATAGTGAATTTGATTTAATATCCAGAAACTGTATAAGTTGCACTTTCAATAAAACTGGCTAGGCGTTAAGGCGGAGAGATTCTAATTTATTAACAATAATACAACACTAAATTTTATGTTTCAGTCACTGAAAGAATAGCACACATCACTATCTGAAGAATTATACATTATATTGAAGATTCGCACACAGAAGAAAAAAATACCGAAATAGACAATGTCTTACTGTATTTACATAATTATAATGATTTTAAAAATGAAAATGAAAAAGAGACTAACCAATTCGAATTTAATCAAGTTTATAGTAAATTTTCTTAATTTTTTTACCACAAACCTATCCACATTCTAAAGAATTCGAAACATGTATCGAAGATGCTGATGACACTAATGTCAATAGTGAAAAGGAATTGTCTCTTGAACAAAAATTAGAATTAGCGATAGCCAAAATGCAGTATAAAAATCATCTATATCCAAATCCATCCGAAGATAAATCGATTCATTTGAAAATATGAGGTATTTAGAGGCAAATACTTGGAAAAAAGTATATTGTGTGCGCATTGCTAACAGTTAAATTGGTAGCTAGTTTATATAAAATTTTGTCATACAAGTAGATATGCTTTTATTTAATCAAGTCAAATTCTTGCATTAAAACTATGCTCATAATGACATTTTTTTGAAATGTAACTGGAAGCATCAATAGAGAAGTTGAGAAATATTCCTATTAAATTAGCTATTTCATTTAATTTTACTATTTACATGCAATTTATTTGTGCCTTTTGTACTATATTTCTCTTAATTGTGAAAAATGTTATTCTATATGTTTTGTAAAGTTTTCAAAGAGATCTAAATTAAATTGCATATACTTGTTTAATATATAAGTGATCTCAAATGTCATTGTATGTAGTTTTTCTTGTTTTAAATTCGTATCGAATGCATAAATAAAATACTACTAATAGTACACGGTGTATTTAACTTGAAAAATCAAAATTTTATACAATATCCCTATAAATCAGAGTTTAGTGTTCAATAACTATCTACATAGCCCCCCCCCCTCCTTTAACTGCTTTAGTTTTAAATCAGTGTGCTTATAAGTTAGAATTCCTTTTTCTTTGCATCTCAAGATTAATAGTTTCGAGAATATTTAGATGCATATGTTTTCTAAGATATTTTAAGATAACATAATTGTGCTTTTAAAAGTACGTTGTACGTGGCTTAAAACAAATTAATAAAAATTATGGCAAATATTACACATTTTACTCAAACTTTGAATATTTAATAAGCAAGGTAACTATATAAAACACGTGCATTGGTTTGCTTAAAGAAAATCTTATGAAATAAATATAATAATAAATCTTTTCTTAACATGTGATGTTTTTAATTTAAATCTCCTAACAACTAAAATCGGATACACTTTATAATCCCTCCCTCACTCGGTGAGTTTTACTGAGAAATCTCATAAGTTTGTATGTACTTTAACCCGTTTAGTTTCAGATATCTTTCATGCAGCTTCTTTTTGCTCTCTTACACTCTTTCAATTCACTACACTTCTACCACCAACATAGTGTTAAATACAGAAAAACCTCGGATTACGCGAATTCAGAGTTATACTATTTTTAAATCTCTTCTCGATTTCTTTTTTTCTTCCATCGCTGAAACTCGGGTGAAAACTGTGCTAATGTCTGATGAAATAAGTAATTTGATCGAATATTGTTTCGATCTTGCCCGATATATAAATTTACATGCCGATAGTGATGACGTTGAAAAACTACTGAATTTCCATTATCAGGAGCTGCCGATTGATGAGCTCTTAGAAATGCATGAGGAAGAGAGTGAAGAACTTGAGTCTTTGGATCCAGTTCAATTGGAAAATTGAATGACAGTAAGTTTTGACAGAAGACTTCATTTTAATTGAAAAAGGGTACAAATTTCAGAAAATGCGTACTTAAATGAAGAAAGTATTTTTTCCCAGCAAAACACGGAAAACAAAATTATTCGCATGCTATGAGGAAATTTTGAGAGAGAAAAAATAAATCTTTCATCCGGCAGACTACTTGTTAGATTTTTTAAGCCTTCTACATCAAAATAACTTCGATTTTGTATTTGTGTTATCCACGATTTTACTAGACATTTTAATTCTATATTTTTATTTTCTCAGGCTCCAACTGAAAATAATTCATATGTATTTATATGCAAAATTATACCCGACTTACTCGGTTATTGCTCGTACCCACCTATCGCGGAAGCTTGGTAGTACAGCAGAACGTCGATCATCGGAATTAATTGGGACCGGACACCTTTCAGATACGCGATTGATCGGAAAACCAAATGCGATCCATGCAGTATAAGAAACCGGACACTATACGAATATTGAAATTCAACACTTGCACGAAACGTGCTTGAAGAAAGAGCAAAATAGATGCAAAATGTCGCAATTTTACCTTTATTGTGGAAAATAATCACATATTTGTCGCTGTACCATTGTACACCTTCACTTTTCCGCTGCAAGGTATCTGATTCTCTCGAGAAGCAGTAATTGAGTAGGACAGCACTCTGTTGTTCGTACCACTCCATAGCTGTCTCTAACGCAGAAAAAGGCATCAGCAATTGATGAACACTTGCTACTTTCGTTGCTGTTGTTGTCCTCGTCTTCACCCGTTTGATCATCGACAGGGTCGGATTCTTCTTGCACGGAAGTCACAATCTCGTCATCATTTAGCATTTGAAATCCAGTCTTCTGCATTGCAGGACATCCTGGTTTCTACATCAACAAGACTCAACAAAAGAGCACGTATACATCCTGTCACCTGGAAACAAACTAACCTAATATTCCGTCCAGCTGCTTACCAAATCAACAACTGAAATTCCCCAAACATATCTCACCTTAGGTTTTCCCACCACTTTTGACCTCACGTGAAACAACTGTTGATCATTGCACTGTTCGAAAACTTATCCAGACTTTGGTCCGGATATTTGACGCTCCGAAAATAAACGTTCGAACAAACAACGTTCTACTGTATTACAGTATTATGCAATGTCATTTGTTTGAATGCCAATAAAATATGCTGTAAGAACTTTTAAAATTATTTTACTTCAATCTCGTTTTGTTTTGCGTTATATAATAAATATTGTGCTTCTAAAAAAAATCTCCTCTCTTTGAGTGAAGCCTATTCAAACTAAATTAATATTTTTTACATATCAGTGCTAAATTGAAAGTATGATCTGCTCACAAGGCAACGCTCTTGTATCAACCAATATCATAAAAATAGCTTTTAAAGTAGGTTATAATAAATAGGCGTGAGAACCTATCTCAAGCCTTGACAAGCTAATTATATTAGGGATAGATCCAGACATCAAAAATATGTACCAAGTACACAAAAATACAAATTATGCTTTTTGAAATAAAAAGTTAATTATTCATTTCAAACTTATTATATGTCAGAATATATAGCAGGGGACCAAATCAAGCTTTATATCATTATTAGAATATATGCATGCAGAATGAATCTTACATAATATAAATCTTAGAGAAATATTTCGAAAACACAAAGCTATATATTTGTTCTTAAAAATTTTTTACAGTAATAAAATAATAGAAATAACTTTTTGAAAGTAAATCATTTTTTGCCAGGAGTCTAGGAATGTATTCAATTCAGACTTCCATGGAGAATAAAAATATAACGAAGAGACAAGTAATTTTGGCAATTGATCATATTATATAGAAGAAATAGAATAACCCGTTTCAAACTTTTTTAGTCGATAATTTGCTTTATTATATACTTAGAACAGATCCATTGAATGACCCATTTCGTGAAAAAAAAAATTTGGTATAAACAGAATTTTATTTTTTCCTATACGGGAAATTAGTTTTGTTACAGATGTTTTTATGAATTTCCAAAAACGGCGAAGTTTTTTTCGTCTTCTTTTGAACAGGCTATGACATTAAGTTAGTTTCTTATAAAATAAATATAAATTTAATTGATTTTTCCCGCTTATAATTAAAAAAATGATGTTCTGTTTTCAGTTGAATACGAATTTGATGTATAAAACAGCATTCCTAAGATAATTAGAAAATTTGAATAAAAATAATTCTAAACAAAATCAATATTTTAAAATAAAAATATTTCATCTAGTTAATTCGTAATCTGAAATAAATGAAGTATTGTAGAAAGAAAATGGAATTAATTAAATACAGTTTGAATTTCCCCCCATTATTGAAACATATAAACAATTTAAAGAGTAAGATTACAATACTTCAATTTATGTACTATAAACCACACGCACGCACATTTTCTTAAAATTTAATTTTCAAAATATTTGTGAAATAAACATACATACGCAAGCAATATAAATTATAAAGAAAATTCTACCTTCCATTTTAAACTTATTTTCCCAACATGCATATTTTTTTTGAAAAAAAAGAGAAACTTCCAATACTTTTTCCAGAAAATATCATCCAACCTTCAAACTCTAATCCTTTCTCATTTCCTTCTATTGCCATGTGTCGCAATTTCCTGTGCGTTGCTCTGCATTCGAAATTTAAACTAAAAGATGATGATTTACCATAAGGATGTCAAATTCAAAGACTAACTTGGGTAAACCAAACAAGTTTAACTTCATGCGGGTCGCAAAAAAAATCAATATTCACAAATACTCAAGTTTATTTCGAATAATACATTATAAGAAACAATTTTTCCTGTTATTTTAAGTTCTGTGATACTTGACATCTCTTCTCTGTTACTATCTTTCCTATTTCGGGAGAAAGTTTGATGTTTTATTATATATTATTGTGGGCTGATATACTGACCGGACTGCGAGTTTGACACCCATCTATTGAAACAAATGTGCACTCCAACTCAAAATCAGTTGGTTCACATAGCTTCCAACGTGAATGAATTAAAATTGTTTCCCAAAACGCTTTCTTATATTTTTCGAAACATCACACACATATATGCAGTGGTGGCGAGTGAGCTGTCTTCATTACTATTTTTTTCGCTGATTATGTGATATGTTTTTGAGCTGTTGAATGGATGGGCCATTATTCGGTTATTGGGTACTCCACTTTATTTGACGATCACAAACACGGATAAAAGAATACTGGATTACATTTAACGTTTAGACATAACAGGAAGCAGACAAAAGACACCAGGAGGAAGTTTCCGAAGAATAGAACTCGGTACCTTCTGACTCGTAAGCCCATATCATACCACTGGATCAAAATGATCACTTCACTCCGTAAGGCTGTAACTGGCTTATATATATAACCAAAGTTACACTACTCCCGTACCATTGAGTCGTTCGATAGACGAATGAACAGTATAGTTGTCGTTTGTCTGTTGTGGGGAGCGTGTAAGTTGTTGCTATTGCGACAAGTGTATCTGACTGCTTTGTTTGCTGCGTTAAGCGTGTCTGGCGACTTTTAACTGCTTTTGCGGCTGGTAGATGGCGCCACGATCACTGTGTGAAGGTTGCGTTTTTCTATGTTCAGCATCAATGTCACCAATTAGGAGGATAGAATTCGGTACCTTCTGATTCATAAGCACATAACATACCAATGGAACAAAATGATCATTTCAGTCTGGAGGCTGTTTCTGGGTTATATAGATAACACCGCTACAGACATAACAAAGACTTCTAACCCTGCTGCAGCTACATAACGAAGACAAACAAAAAGAGGGTTTTTTTTTTAGGTCTGGCTTTCTATATGAAGCGTGGCTTCATTTAATGGTGGCTATGATTGGTGGAAAGCTACCGCTCTATAGTTTCTAATGCAATATTACTTTTTTTTAAAATTCCAAGCGGCTGAGCTAGATAAATATTTAAGCTCGAGTCCTGAAGGAGAGGACCATCAAAAATTAAAAAGTTATCAGGATGAAATTAAAAATAATTATTACATATAAACACAGAAAAAGAGGATTTTTTTTTGTAGTTTGATTGTATATATAATCTACGATACTCTTTTCTTTCATGTTTATTCTTAATATCAAGTTCGATCGTCCTAATCGAGGAAGAAAGATTGCATAAATATCTAATTTAAAACAAAGGAGTGACGAACTCCTGCTAACAAAGACAATAAATATGTTTAGTGACTACATCCTTCAGTTCAATCATTCCAGAAAGAAGATTACATTAAAATAAAGCTAATTGTGTGAAAGATTTTCCTTCCCAGATCTCTCACAATCTTGTTTCCGATTTCTGTCTTTAAACAAAACATTTAAAACGGTCTTGAGTAGATTACAAATATTCTAAATTCTTATTAGTCATTTCTAATTCAGTTTAAGACTAGCTTAAACACTATTTTGTTTGAATGTCAGTCAATATTCAGCTAAGTGAATGCAGATCATGTGAAAAAAAATACTTGTAAATTGTAAATGAGCTTTGTGGTACAATCAAAACTGCATTTTAAGAACATGAACAAATACTGTAAGTAATTGAGGATATATTATTTGTTCAGTTTAATTATAGGATAGGATCGGAGTTTGTTTACTAACAAAGTCAGCAACATATAATAAAAACAAACTGAATATAATTATTCCTTCGTTAATATTTAACTTTTGTAGCTTGACTTTTAAGAAAACTTCCTGAGGAAATGGCTCCTTTGTTTACGAATTTGAAATTCTTGTAATATTATGTGTCCCTTTTTTTCGTTCGTTTAAGACTGGCAAATTCAATTGCGGCTCCAAGAGTATAAAGGGAAGTGGAACATACCAAGGAATTTCAATTATACATATATCGAGCATTTTATTACTTCTAAAATCAGCATATAAATAGGATTACGTCTTCCTCAATATTCAACTTCTGTAGTTTTCTTGCAGAAGTTTAGCAAAGAGAAATTTAAAAGATCGTACTTTTGTTAATTTATAACTCTTGATGTTTCTTTTTTGAGCTTGATGTTCCTAAAAGTTCATCAACTGCATTGAAAAATAGTACAATTGCAAGAAAATATTATTTTAAAAAAATGTTAGGATTTCTCATTTGATTTAGTGTTTCATTTGATTTTTCAAGGTTTCAAATAGGATACCATTACTATTTTGTTAAATTTTAGCTAAAGCATAAGTCTACGTTTGTGTGTTTGCGATTTTCATCATACAGCTATCAGGCAAACTTAATTAGAACATTAACATTAATTAGTAATACCTTTTAATCAATTATTTATCCAATTAGCTTTAAACATTAGTCCATTACCTGTTGAGATTGTATTATATTATCATATTTGTACAGAATACAACAAAAAAAAGTTTGTGAGAAGTGATGTAATTGCAGCTAAAAACATTACAATTTACAATAACTCTTCATTTATCGTAAAGATTAATTTTCATTTGTGCGATGCGAGAAACGCATCAGTTATATCATTTCATTGAAGTCCTTATTTTAAATAATATTTGTTAAATGCAATTTTTGAATACAATTTTTTAATTACTTTACATATCAATTACGTGTTTTATCCTTAATATATCACATATAAAACCTAAACATTATATGTGTAGAAGAACAATAAATTAATAAATAAAAATATGCCATTTACAGAGTCAAAGAAAAATCATATCTATTGTAATTTATTTAATTTCTCAACAGGAATGTCGAACTCGTATGATATTACGGGCCACAAATTATTTTTTATATGAAGTTGAGGGCCCGCATGTTTTTACTGTTCAAAAAAATTAACATATACGAAAGAAACTGTACGCATTTTGTTTAATAATAACAAAAATAGAAAGTGTAGTTGAAAAAAAGTTTAGCGAATTTCAATTATTTTTATTCTTCGCCGCGCGGCTTGTTAGTTTATTTATTTATTATTGTTTGCCGATATATTAGATGGATTTCCTGCTACCCACGGGCTGGAACTTTGACACCCATGTTTTTCAATGTCAATTTGCTATTTCTATAACTATTTTGCTTATTTGAGCCTTACCTAGTAAAACACTGCTCATAAAACCATACAAGGAAATTTGATGTCATGGTAAATCTATTAAAAGGTTGCTTTATCAAAGGTTATTTTGTCATGGTAAATATAATAAAGATTTCTATCTTAATGCTAATTTTTTCATTTGTGCTTATAGTTAATCTTCTTATTAAAATAGAACTAATGGCGGTTTCGAAATATTTGTTTCCGTCTTATGTAATTACACTTCTGACTAATGACTTATAAGCAAATTTAATCTTTATATAAAACGTGATAAGAAAATCTTTTCCACACAGATCAATGGTATGCATGATTTTTAGAATCTTCTTTTGTAATCTTCGTTTTTAAAATCTATTTTACTTTAGCTTCAATCAGTTTTTAGCTTATGAATCACTAGGAAATGTTTTTTTTTAATTTTAGAAGAAAATTTAAAACTGTATTTTATTAAATATCTTCCAAACTCAAATTTAAATTAAAGAGATTTCTATATGACTCTCTTCTTATATGTTTGCAGGTATTAATAATTTTAACTAAACTTACTTTATTTTAAAATTTTAATATAATTGTCTTGAAATACAAAATAGTACTCTAGCTGCAAAATTATTTACATTCTGTAATTTAATTGTTTCGATCCATGAAGCTATTTTACGAAATAAAAAAAATGTATCAAAAAATGGGAGCCCATTTATTTCTGGTGATTCTAAATATATATATATATACCAGCTGACCCGGCCTGGCATTGCACGACTTTTACCTAGGATATAACTTAATCCCCATGCTAATTTCCTCCTTTCTTTCTGACGCCAGCACTTTTGTGTGGGTGTGAAGCGTACGAAGTGAGTGCAAGGCCCATGAGTGCGTATCAATGGTTTTCTCGTATAAAATGTTCCCTTCTCTTCACAAAATCAGCTCTTCCAATTTAATTTTTCGAAATTACTTTTTCTTCTTTGTTTCTTTCCTCTTCGCTTAGCCCGGCGTTGCACGGGCTTTTACCGAGTGAATAACTCAATCCCCATGGGGAATTTCCTGTTTCCCTTAGGACGATAGCACTTATGTGTGTATATGCGCGATGTGAGTGATTTCTTTAACTATGTCATTAAAACTCCCTTTTTCGAAATATGTTCTTGCGTTGGTGGGGTGTGGTAATTAGGAGAGATGGGTGAAAGCTCAGGTGTCGTCCTCGTCACTTGAGCATGGTTGAAAATTTCGAGGTCCGTCGCCAAAAACTCTCGAATAAGCGAACAGCGCGAATTTATAAATCACTCACTCACTTTTCAATTCTTTCGTTGCAATTTTTAGTTCCGGAAACGAAAACGTAGCCTTTTTAAAAATAGTTGTATGTTGAAAAAAGACAGAAAAGTAGAAATTTTTCAAATTACAAAATTTCACCACTATTTTAAATCTTGAAGTAAAATTGTGAGGATTTTTGTGAAATGTTCGACACACGGGAAAAAAATTCATGCAATTATCGTTATAAAAGAAATTATTAATTATTAAGTATTTTGAGTGTTTTATTAAAGTTTGTTCAAAAACGTTTTTGGCTTTTTATTTTTTAAATCACTGACACTAAAAGTTTTAAAAATAATTTTTATTTAAACGCAACGATATTGATTCATTTCACAGTATGAAATTCAAAAAGAAAATAATACTATGTGATAAAAATATATTTAAGAATATTTCCTTATATTTTTTTATATTTTTTTCTTATATTCTACTGTTCTTCAATAAATCAATCTTTAAGAATAAAAAAAAAAAAAAACTATTGGTTGTTATGCGTTATATGAATGAGCGTCCCGTGTTATGAGGGAATTCCCCTTTTTACTACGCAGCTAAAGACTCGTAACTACCTCAACCTTTCCGTTCTTCCACACAGAAAGCTAACGCTAAGTGACCTTGACGCAATTCAGAAATAACGTCGAGAGTACCGAAAACTTTCACCCTCTGCTTCCACAGACTCATGTGCCGCGGTGGCCGAGTGGTCTAGGCATCGGATCATGGCTAGCGTGTCATGAATTCGATCCTAGTACCACTAAAGATCCGCCGTGTAAGGGAGCGATGCACGTTAAATCTGTCGAGAGCTCAAACGTCCTCCCGTTGGTGTGGTGTGGTATAAGGAGAGGGGGTGCTAGCTCAGGTGCCGTCCGCGTCACTTGACTATGGTTCAAAATTACGCGGACCATCGCCAAAAGCCCTCGTGTTGCTAATCAGTGCGACGTTAATATTCTCTCACTCACTGCAGACTCATGAGCATCCTTTACGGAATCTGGCAACGTTTTTCCGGATTCTTCACATTTCCGGCAATAAAAAAATTATGGCGTGGTTAATTGAAATAAAAACCATCCTATGTTTTAAGTTGGACGAAATGACACACAGTATACAAAATTATATTAGGATCGGTTGAGTAGTTTCGGAGTCCATCGCGGACAAACACTGTGACACGTATATTTTATATATAAAGATATATAATTTTTAAATTTATAAATTTAAGTGTTTGAATTATATAGAGTGTATGTAATTGTATAACCCAGAAGCAGGCGTGCACTCGATACTAACGTCAATGGTCACACAGGGTGACTGTGCCACCCCAATACTTTTTTTTCATAAATATTTTTTTTGCACACGATAAAATTCGTAATTCCATGAATAATTTAATTAAGAGAAAGTAAATTTACCTACTTTTAAGGATTTTTCAATTTTCCTTTGATAATTTGAGAAAAAAATATCAATCAATAGTAGTGGAGAGAGCATTGTTGTGATGTAGAGTTTAGTTTTAATAATTTATTTATTTATGAAGTGTTCAAATACTAGGAAACGTTCTCCAATATTTAGGGCCCATATAAAATTCTCTGAAATATTTCTGACGTCGTTTACAAAATATACGAAAAAAATTTGTGCTAATACGACAGAGAAGTATAAAAAAGTGCATGCTTCAAAATTACTAAAGTACCATGCACCTAAAAATTTTAATTAAATTATGAAGAAGTTATATATAATATGTTTTTAAAATAAATATTATTACGGTGCATTGTACTGTATTGCATATGGTGTTGATTAAATTTGTGTTACTACTAAAGAAAGGATAACATTTTAAGACTAAGATGGACTTTGTTCTGAAACGTAGCTAATTTTACAACCGTGGTTGCATAAACTCAAGAAGTCTTATTTCTATGTATATAGTTGCTAACTGAAAGATAGAAAATGTGGAAAAACTGGTTTAGCGTAAAGTTTTACTAATTAGTGCACATAATGTTTTTAAAAAAATGTTGTATGGTTTTGTATGTTATATGATGTTGAAAATATTGTATGATTTTATGTGATATGTACTCATGGAAAATTGCTGTCTTATTTTATATATATAGGCTATATATATTTTGTGTATTGTAAAATTTTTGTATTAATCTAGGGACTAGAATAAGTTGTGATTGTTATTTTGTGAACGGAAGATCTAGCGAATGGGTGGTACTTTATTTTAAACTGATTCAGTGGATTTTTTAAAAGGGAGAGGGTAGTAAAATTTAAATATAAATAAAATGTAGTATAAAAATGAATATATTTATATTCGTAACCTTTAAAGTAAAATGTACATGATGCAAAATGAATGCAATATTTCGTTATCTCTTCCCCTGCAGGCACTAAGCCTTCCCTTCAGACTTGGTACCGCCTCTGTCTAGAAGCACAAAACCAGTAGTCCTGGTCATGGCTTTTGGGAAATTTCCCTGTTCGCTGTATCTTCTGACCTTCCTTATTTAAATATCGTCGTCCCTCTAAGTCGGGGTTTTTTGCCTGTCACCACGCATTGTAACACGCTGTAAAAGGAAAAACCCGTACCATCAATAAAGACTTTGAAATCCAATAAGTCTTTACTGGGTCGTTGAATTAGGACATATATATATATATATCCAACATTTATTTCTATACTGTTTTGAAATAATATGAAGTATTTGTCTTTTTACACCACTGATGATTTAATTTTTTTTCTCTACTTTGTATTTTAAGATCTCTCTTCCTTTCATCTATTTCTGCCACTTGGTAGTTAATAATAGATTTTGTTTATTGAAAGGACTTGCACTGCCCCAAAAATGACAGAACTATCTTTTTTCTTATAACTTTAATTTAATCATGTACATTTACATTAATATATTTCGATTGATTTATAACTTTTACATATCGGAAAGTTAGATCTTGGATAAAACTTCATTTGGATAAAACTTCATTAAATTAACAAATTAAGCAATTCGACCAAGCCCCATTTTTAGAAAAAAAGAAGTCAAAAAAGGTAGAAAACAATCTTTTAAAACCAAAAATATAACTGTAGAAAAAGATCTAAAATATAAAACAGGGTATTACTGAGACATTACGATAATGTATTTTTTTTTCTTTGTAAAAGGAGTACATGTATAAAATTTTTGAATTGAAGCCTTTTACATTAATAATTTCATAATTTCCGTTCTTAATCCTCTTATGTTCTTCATACAAATGTGATACTTCAATATTATGTGAAGAAAAAAAACTAAAATCTCTGTCATGACAGATAAAAAAAAATTTTTTGTAGCATTTCTCTTGAATTTTCTTGTGCAATTAATACTCCTAAAAATTGATCACTTATAAAAATGTATGGGCTGAAAAAACACGAAAATGCATTAATTTTAAAGAAAAACATATCACTAATGTCTTAAAGTGTGGTATTTTACGCTTATTATAATTATTTTTTTTCAGAATTATAAACTTTTAAGTGTTTATTTCTCAGTGTATGTTTTTTCTATACAATATACCATTCAAAATGTTACTTCTTCTACTATTATTTATTAATCACTTTCGGGTTTTTTTCTGTGTGCTATATATAAAGTATGTAACAAGGTTAGGGATCCATTTTGCTGTAAACTGACTACTTTTAATAAAAAAAAATAATAATTTAGATATTGGCTTTTTTGTTGAATTTTAGTACGCATATCATTTAATTTTTTCACCAAATCTAATTAAGGTATTCTAAAATAGATCACTAAAGTTGCTTAGAATATCATTAAGAATACAACAGAAAAATTCAGGCCAGAAAGATTATAATCGCAAAATTAGTAGAATTTTAAAATTTACTGAATTTTCTTCCAAAAATTTAAATTTTTAGAATTGTGTGAATAATATGCGAAAAACTTCACCTCGTATCTATATTTGAATAAAAACATATGAAATCCTAAAATATAATTTTTAAATATGTAAATTAAAAAAAATGGTTCAAAGGGCACTGAGTCGCCTTAAAAAAACTCAATTAGAATAGGTTCTGCAATACCTTTCCCTTCAATTTTTAATTACTAATTTAAATGTTGTTGAATAATTTATATCCAAATAGTGTACATATGTTAATCAACATCTAAAATTTTAGCATAGAAAATGTTCGTATCTTAGTTTCACCATTTAGAATCAAACTAATGGTAATAAATATTAAATGTCATATACATGAAAAACTTTAGTCTGCGCGAAACGCAAGCTTAATTTTTTAAAATTTGGAATTGCTTCATTCCAAAGATGTGTTCAATTTTGTAGAAATTTAAATTAGTTTTTATTTTTATTTTCTGTTCTGAAAAAGAAAGCCATCTGAATGGTAACATAATTTTTATTTATGTAAACATCATCATGTTAATACGGAGTTTGAGTATAAACATATTTACTGCGCATGTAGTTCAATAAAATATCAGTTTCGATTCACATTCGATTTTATGATTGCTTTCAGAAATATTTTTTTGTAAACATCTATGTATATTTGTTATTCATTGCTACATCAATTTGGGGAGCATGATGGGATTTAATATATATGCTGATATTTCACTACTTTTATCTCATCTACCTATGCAAGAATAACTCTACATGCCTTATTTAAATCTTTATTCAACAAGTCAGTTAGACACTGGAAAAAGCATACAATGAAAAAATTTTGCTTAAAATATCCATTATTTAATCCAGATACAAAAATAATCTTTAGGCATTGAGAAAAGATTATAACAAGTTTTTTTTATTAATTATTAATTTACTATAAAATTTCAAAATAAGAGAATAAGTATAGGAGTAAAAGGGAATTCATGTATCATACAGACCTTTTGTGACCAAGGTAGCCTAGCGGTCAAAGACACATACTCAGGGCTACAGCGTATCATGAATTCGATCGTGATACCGCTGAAGACCTACAGTACAAAGAGGGCCTATACACGTTAAATATGTCGAGGCTTAAATCACCCCCCCCCCTTTTGGTGCGGAGGTTAAGAGAGAGGGGTACAAAAGAGTTTAGGTATCCTCTTTGTCCCTTGAACCATAGTTCAAATATACGAGGTACATCCCCAAAAGCCTTTTAGTAGCTGAATAATTAGACGCTAATATTCCCTCACTCATTACATACCTGTTTTATTTTACTTCTTTTAAATAATTAGACCACATAATTAGTTCATGTACCCATTAAATATAATATTATGGACAGTGGCGTAAGAGAATATTAGCCCCCCCCCTCTGCAAACTCAGGTTTTGGATCCCAAGCCAGAAGACTTACTTAGCGTCAGTCAAGATTGTCCCCCACCCCCCACCCTCCCACGATGCGCGGTGACGCCGCTGATTATGGAACTATTGTTACTGAAGGCTCCATTTTGAAATTCCTTTTAAATGTTATTAATTTAAGCTAGAAACGTCTTGGGGCTATTAGTATAAGCCTTACACTAGAAGTCAAAGCATTACTGATAAAAATAATAGTAGACTACCGAGGACATCTTATTCCACAGTAGCTATAATAACGGTAGTATCGGTAGATGATATGTGGAATAAGAATCCTCGAGACAAGTTTCCCTTGCATTTTAACGAACATGATTTGGCTGCAATGAACAAAGCAAATGTTCTTGTATGTCTAAGAAAGCTTAAAGCGTTTTGTTTAGAGATTGTAGAAATGCATGTTTATCTTTTATCAGTAGACTGGATAATATCAAATGATTACTTTTGTCAATATGCGTCGCATGAGGATTGCTAAATCAACATGGAAGTAAATTGTGCAGAATGTTTATTAAGATGATGTAGGTGCGAAATGCATTTTTTAGATGTATTATATTAGAGGGCCCATTTATAATATTTACATGAATTTCTAGTTACAATTAGTCACCTATTTGACAAGCGAAGTACCCGTGTGCAAGTGGTATGCCTTTCGTGTTACAGATTTTTGCCACAAGCGTCGCTCAGTGACCATTGTAACCATGTAGAGCCGAAACAATATTTGTTAATAAAATCACTAACTTTTTTAAATGTTTTTTATTCAGTCTTTTTATACACTCTATTTGGAAATAACGTTTCACCAAAAAACTTTTTTACACGAATTTTTTTGTTTTAGCACGCGCGCGCGAATTCCTCCTCCCTCAATTTTTTGTAATTCTATTTTTGACAGAGTAAACAGAAGACTGTCATTCATGGCCACACACACATGCGAGTGACTTGTTTATTTTGTATTCTGAAATTATGGAGAAAATATACTCGAATTTTATAATATTTTTTTTCTTTATTTGGTTTTACTTCGACTTGAAGTCAGGACTTCGTTCTTCAGTAGTATAATTGTATTTTGTGGCAAAGCCCTTGGATGAGAACTAATTGGTGGAATTTATAATTGTTCATGAAAATGACGAAGACGAAGGTAAAGCTCTGTTATTAACAGCTGATTTAATTCGCGAAGGTTTGAAATTTTTTTGTTACAAGTATGGAAAACACTTTTTTTACTTAAGAACGTGACAATACAGCGTGCATTAAGATTTCACTGCAATCTTGTTTTGTATTGTAGAATATCAAGAATTATATAAGCATGCCAAGAAAAAAACCCTAATAACAGATTTTGTAACTTATTCCTAATTTGAATTAGAATTTTTATGTCGGTATGGACTTATTATAGACTAGAATTTCAATCATACTACTTTAATTTTTTTTTGTAACAAAAATGAATTGTTTTTGTTTTATAAATATGTAAAACGAATTTCATTATTACTTTTTGCACGGTCTCTTAGAAAAACATTTAGATGTTGTTTTTCTATTGCACGATTTTTTAAAGCTGTAGAACATAAAGTAATTTATATTCTATATTTTGCGTAAAGTTATTTTTTATAATCAGATTGGAGCGCCACCTATACAGTATTTAGACTCGCATGAACTTTACACTAAGAAACGTATCTATTGAGTAAAAAAAAATAGTTATTGTATATACTTTTATTTACAATGTAAGAACCGAAATTTTCAACACAACTCTAGTAGAAAAAAAATACGCTGTAATATTTAATTAGATTTTTTTTCCCAATGGGGCTGCGCGTATTGGTATTTTTTTTATATCTGCAGACCTAGTTCATTCCCCAGAAGCTGGTATCACTTTTTTGTTCGGCACCGTATAGGCGACGACAATAATTTTGACACCCAGTTTCCTCGCCAGATGGAGGCATCTGAACTCTGACGATGTGAAATTGAACATTTATTTAATTAGTGGTACTCAATATGACTCTATAATAATGAAAATGTTTTCAACATTTATCAAAAACGTGGTCTTGCTCTTATAAAAGGGTAAAACTACTCTCTTGCATTGTTTTTTTGTTCAAATGACTTAATTTTGGTATTAAAATAGCACATTTCAATAACTAGGTATTATGCAACAAAAGGCTACTCAAATCATACACACAAAGAAAAAAAACTAACATACCTGAAATGAATCAATTAAAAATAATCTACTGTTAACATGATACAATGCAAGTACAAGTGTTTCGAAACACACAGCTCACAAAGAACGCTGTCAAATATGAGATTGCACAACAAACTTCCCACTCGTGTGCGTCTGTTAACCAAGCATCATTACAAACTATTCTAATAATGGGCTCAGAACAACACTGACTTGACCATAAAAAGTGGAAGACAGTTTCCTGGCTGGAAGAATCGCGATTTCTCATCCATCATGTTAGTGGTTGAATCAGGGTGCGCCGTTTAACATAGCCGAACAGTTGTTTTACTCCATGTAACAAAGACTGGAGATGGCGGAATCAGGCTTTGGAGAACGTTCTCATAGGTGACTTTGGGATAGTTAGTACTGGTTGAAGATACCGTGAAAAATGTTGACTATCTGTGCATAATTGCGGATCAGTTGCACCAATATCTGGTGTCTGTTTTCGCAAATGGAAGTGAAATTTTGCAGCAGGTCAAAGTACCATATCAAAAGGCTAGAATTGTATTAGAATGGTTCAAGGAGCATAAACATGAATTGTAGTTAATGCCGTGGCCATCTAACTTGACTGATCTTAATCTGATAGAGCTTGTTTGGGTTTTCATAAAAATGTAAATCACAGATCAAATGTGACAGTGGTAATCTAGTGGTCAAGGCAACGTACTTGTGGCTGGCGTGTCATGAGTTCGAGCCTAGTGTCGCTGAAGACGCACCGTGTAGGGGAACAAATGCACGTTAAATCTGTCGAGAGCTATAATGTCCTCCTGTAGGTAGGGTGTGGCAGTTAGGAGAGGGGTGCCAGCTCAGGTGTCATCCTCGTCATTTGACCATGGATTTATATTACGAGGTCCATCGCCAAAAGCCCTAGTGTTGCTGAACAGTGCAACGTAAATATCCACTCACTCACAGATCAAACATCTTCATGTCGAAGTATCTCGACTTTTCTTGAGAACTGCTTAGACAATTGGTACAACATGTCATTAAACTACCAAGAATTTATGGCATCCATATCAAGGTGAATTGATGCTGATTTGCTATTAAAAAGGGTGCAACGTGTCATTGAGTAGGTGTTCAAAATGTTTTGGCTCTTCGGTGAATATATATATACTTCACATACAGAGGCGGATTAAGCTAGTTGGAGGCCCCTGGCGGTAGGAGGTTTGGGGCCCCTGGGCTGTAGAACCGAAAAAATTCGCTGACCTTAATTTCTCAAAATAAAATGTATAGCTAAAAAAAATTAACGGCTAAAAAAAAAACTTAACTTTATTTTAAAGAATTAAAAAAAAAAAACCTTACTTAAAAGCTTAAAATTTTGCTATATAACTTTACGTCTTGATTTTTCTTGGGCAAATTCATCGATTATTTTTGCAGTATCTATTTGGTCCAAAACATCTTGTTCTTTGTATAAAATGGCCATGCTGTTCAGTTTGTCTTCTCCCATACTACTTCTTAAATAATTTTTAACGCACCTTAAAACCGAAAAAGGTCTCTCACTTGATGTATTTGATATCTGTATAGTTAAAAATATTTTTAAAAGTATCTCGACATTAGGGAAAGTCGAGACCATTTCTTTTGCAAATCGATAAATTTCTTTTGGAGTGTTCATAGTATCTTTGTTTTCTTTTAAAAATAGCAAAAACTGATCCAATTCAAAGTCAAAATTAAGCGATTCAAAATCGTCTCTGTAAATATCCTTTAATTTTTGAACAGCTTTCATCTTAATTTCAGAAAACCTCTCGTCAAAAAATACAAAAAGGGTTCTATAACAGTTTCATACATTCCAGATAATTTTTCTCTTTCGCTGCTTGCAAGCTTGTCCAACTTCCTTTTCAAATGAGAGCAATGATAAAGCAGTTGCTTCTTGTTCTACTTTTCCAAATTCATTCCTGAGATTTTGTATATAATTTTCTAAAGATTTCATTAGATTAGATCCTTTTAATAGCTCACACCTAACTGATTGTAATGCTTTTCTAGTAGCACTCACCCTCTGGAGTATGGTATCCCAAATCACGGTCATTAGGGAAGTTTCATACTTTCCTATGTGTTTCAAAAGTATCCAATGATTAAATTGGCTGTACGCTAGCCTCCGGCAACGGAGTTAGCCGCGGGTCGACTCAGTATTCCACTATTTTACCAAAAACCCCAACGCAAACAAACACATATATATATATAGATAGTCCCAGCAATTTTTCTTTATATTATTATTATTTCAGATCGCAATCTAATGTACTTTCTTAATTTTAATTTTATTTTTAAATTTTCAACTTTTCATACTTTTTTCCACCTCCCAATAAACATGGCAAGTGTAATTTTTTTAATGCTCCTCAAATTCAAGATAGGGGATGAAAGACCTCATCAGAGATCATGTACCCCAATGACCATTCTACCATGTTTCAAAAGAGAAGTTGCCTCCAGTATTTTGATCTTCTCCTCATTTGTATCACGGATTTCAGCCAGGGCCTCTTTTATGTGTGTATAACCAAGTCTTATAGCTCGTACGGCATCTGCTCTTGCTGACTATCGTGTATCTGAAACTTTTTCACAGATATTGCATGTTTACTCCTTTCCAGATTTTTATTTAAAATTCGCCAGCGATGGGTTGACACAGAAAAAATAAAACAATTTCTGTACAAGCATAAAACATTTAATTGCATCGCTACAGCTTTCTGCTGCTAAATTTCCTACTAAATTTAAAGAATGACTGGCTATATAAACTGCGCTTGGACTGAGTTTCTTTAATACGTGCCTGTAGATCTGAGTACCGCCCGGACATATTAGACGCATTATCAAATGATTGCCCCCCCCCTCTGCAATTTTTAATATCCAGTCCAAATTTAGCTAAAATTTCTAAAGAGCATTAATCCCCCCCCCCCAAACTCTCATAAAATTACATTTCATTTTTTTTTCTTCAAATTTTCTGTGTGATGGAAGTATGAAATTTCCGATTTAATACACACATATTTTGTTTAATTATTTTACTCTTTACAGAAATCATAGTTTAATTTCTAGAACAAAACATAGCTTAGCTTCCGGATTACTTATAATCAAAAATATTAAAATGTCTCAACCAAAAGTAAGAATTCAAAAATTCTAAGGTTTTCTTTTAAAAACTGGAAAAACAATTATAATACTTTTGATGTGTAAAGTTTCCTTTTAAAGTATCTAAATATAAGTTAATAAAACATTAACTCTGAATACAAATGTTTTTTACACATTGTAGCTTAATATTATTACTATACTTGTTTGTTTTTTCAAAAATCTTAATACTTTGTGACTAAACAGATCAATAAAACATTTCCAAAATAATTTGAAATTTCTAAGATAACCCAAAACTGTTCGACAAACGCCACAATATAACAAAAGAAATCTACAATTTTTCAACTAAACTTGTATCTTAATTACATTCAAAGTTCCATTTCTCAAAATTAAACAATCTTACTACATATTGAATAACTTTTCACATTTCTATTTTGTTTGAAATCATTCTCTCCTCTCTTCTTATCTACTTTATAAATTGTGTTTATCATATTTTTATTTCTTTAATATATTTTGCTACCACTTTAAATGGTTTTAAACTAGGAGCAATTAAAAAATAGTACCTATATTTTCAACATTTATTGTTCTGTAAAAATAAACATTTCATTAAATGCTCTTTATAAGAAATTCCTGCTGTAGTATTGGCATTGTTGCCTTTTTTAAAGATTTTAAATATAGTTATAGATGAATTTTGATTAACTTTATTAGAAGCATACAGAATGTTATACAATATTTTAAAGAAATTATGCATTTTAAAGTAATTATACGATTTGTATGTATTTTTATAATTAGTTACATATATTTAATTATTAGATTGCACTGAATATCATTTCAAGTTGTCTGGACAAAAGACTTAATCAAAAAAGTATCGCGAGCAAATCACTCTTAAAATGATAATAAATACAAAAAGAATTTGTGCTTTTCAAATTTAATCTTACAAATAATGGTTCTCTTAGCAGTTTCAAGTATATTAGAAGAATTATGTTTTTATTTCACGTTAAATAAAAAGAAAGAAAGTGTATTTTTAAGTAAACTTAATATACTTTCTTTCTTTGAAAATTCTTTTAACACAGTTTGAAGCAATTTTAATAAAATATTTAGAAATTATAGATTGGCTCATGTATTACTAAACAAAATTATCGTAATACGTTAGGATTACAAACAAAAAAATCAACATAATAAATATAATAACGTTTTATTTGCAATTTCGAGTTATTGTTAGGATTCTTTTAAGAATGGTAAATAACTAATGAATGTACTCAAATTCTCATTAATGTTTTGTATTTTAAATGAACTATTATCGCTTTTTATACCCGACTCAAGAAATTATTTTATTAAGAGGCAAATAATATTTTTTTCATTTGAATAACAATGTCAATCAAAAATGTTTTAAGATTCAAGCTACGAAAACACATTTAAATATGTTAATAATCATAAAAATATTCTAAGAAACTGATGGCAGTTATTTATATTTATGTATGTAAATCGAAAAATAAATAAATTAGTAATGACACAAATGCGACAAAATATTTTTTTCACTTTATCTTATGCACTGATTAAAATACCTGCGCGCATTAAATCTTAAAATTTTAAAAGATAATTTGAAATGAAAATATAGTTACCTTTTTGTTGTTGTTTAAACACGGTTCTCCGATTTGTCCTGTATAAGCGCAAGAAGCTAAAAGAAATTAGTTCGGAAGTCAAATTGACGCAAAATTTCCTCAGTTTACTTCGAAAAGGGGTCTTTTTCTCCGGGCCATTTCTGTCCCATTCTTTTCATTTGTCCTTAAGCCTGTCATAAATCTTGATCGTGCTTTTCCCGATTGTGCTTTTGTCCAATGTGCCGAAATTCTTCTTTAACGCGCTCCTTCCCCCAGAGGACCAACGTTGAGAACTCATTGATACTCTTTAAAAAAATAATTAACTACAGACTTGGAGGGTGACAGAAGACTTCAGGTGCTTATGGTCCTATCTTTTCTCGGAACGGGAAGCAGTTATCTAGCCCTTGCTCACCATGAATGCGCATTCAGTCTCTGGTTGTTACAGAAATAAGAGAACCGGGATAAATATAATATAATACTCTCTTTCACTGGACCATCTATGAAAGAAATTCCGACTGAGGGCCAAGCCTTCCTGTAGCTTCTTAGTGTGACGTTTATTACAGTCAGTCAATCAATAGACGAAGGGGTTATTGTCATTTACAGGCAAATAACATTCTGAATGGATTTTTTCCATCCTAATAAGTGTTATCTGTATTTCACTTCAAAGGATCTTTCTGTCGATCCGCTTTGAATGAGAAGTTTTTCCTACATTCAAATATCACACCACTCCTTGTCTTCTCATTACTTTGAGTAATTTTACCAGCTTTTAAACTTTTCTTATTGCGTTTCCTGAGACTCAGAATTCACATGGAAAACTTATATCGTTTTATGCCAGTGACATACTATTTTATAAACGTAAAAAGGAACTCTTAATATGGCCATTGATAATATTTTACAACTTTTTGCTTACACACGTCCAGGGCCTCTAGGGGAGCCGTATCATTGATACGGTGATAGCTAGGCCCTTATAAGAAGAAATGTTGTTCAGGAATGTTTCTCAGAATTTAAAATCCATTCTTATTATATGCTTCATCTGTGGTAGTGCGAACCGTTAAAGTCTGCATGATTTCAAGAATTAATTTGCAGATTGTTGAAATTCAGAGATCTACAATAGTAATGTTTACGACAAAATTCACATTTCTTACGATAGGAATATTGTCAAGTTTCATATGCAGGTAATTTTAGTTTTTGATCCTTCTGGGCCCCTGCGCGCAACATCCGCCACACACCAACATGGCTGGCCCTGTGCATAGTTCCTTTCTCTATATTACAAAAACTTAAATGTAGAATACTAAAGGAAACATTATCAAACTAGAGACACACAAGCTTTTCTCAAAATCAAACATATCAAAGCAAATGGTGTAAAATGATCATATGAAACCGAGACAATAAAAAAAATTAAAGAACAAGATACCATTACCTGAATTTTTAACTTTAAAAGTAAATCAAATTTAAGTTGACCAATGGTAAAAATGCAGCAAAATTCATACCTTTTGAAGTATGCAAACATCCCTGTGATCATTATTTCAATAGCCAAAGATGCTCTACAGTTTTTTCCAAAAAATAACTTTCATCTATTTCACTATTTGATTCATTCATCAATTTAGAAAATTTAAATCTTCCTTAAATATTTCGCTTTTTCTGTCATGCTGACTGAAATAAAACTGATACTAAATTTACAAAATACTTCGATCCAGTGCCGGATTACTCGTTAGGCGGAGTTGGCAGTTGCCTATGGGCCCCGTGCTTTTTAGGGCCCACAAAAGCATGTTCGTTTTCTGTTAGTGCTCCAAAAACAGGCTACAGGGCCCCGAGAACTCGACTGCCTAGGGCCTCCATGTCGTTTAATCCGACACTGCTTCGATCTCTTTCCCACATTCTCAAAATATAAACACAAAAATCCAGATAACAATAAATCACGAACCTTCAAATACTAAATTCTTTCGAAAGAACTAAACATTGGTAGTTGTTTCTAGTCTGAGATCTGGGATCATTATTGTAATATAAGAAATCTGGATCAAATTTTTAAAAACTTGGAACCGAAAACATATATTAAAGATCAAAGTTCAGGAAAACATTTTTTTAAAAAAAAAGCAAAAACAAACGGATTTCAACCGCAATTACATGTAATATATGAGGGCAACACTAATTGTTATAACGATTCAAATGTGGGTAATCATTGGGTTTGCAATATCAGCACAAGATTTTTTTGTTGCACGTTG